>JANTPZ010137219.1:4789-17761 GCA_025593235.1 Vachellia pachyceras
TGTCTCATATTCGGATCCATACTTGTGATCCAAATTCCGCGTGGGTATCTGCAGATTCGTAATTCGGCATCTCCAGGTACGCCCAAAATCCTTCAGAAACTGTAAGATAACATTACAAAATCACTATGGCAGAAAATGCAAAACTCATTTCCTAAACCCTCCTTTCCTAAAGCTAAACGGCAATAAAATCAAATGGGGAATCCCTTGCACGGCCCATCCGTAGCCATGAGCAGTGTCAACGAGAGGACCTACCATCCCAACAAACAAGGGCCCTCCTTGGATAAAAAGCACACTTCGTAGTTCGTACATCAAGAAAGCATCACGGTAGGATCCTTTTCCTTTCTCAGTACTAAAACCCACCACATTAATTATGCATGTGGTGGTTACATCCCAATTTAATACTTTAATGATTTCAAAAACCTGAATACCGCATACTCCAACCAATTACTCAACCCCGTACATATAGCAAGTCCTCTAAGTAATCATGATATCTCATCACTTGCCTATCTTTTTGTTTTTTTTTAAATTTTTTTGACCGCTAGATTGTGTAATTCATTCAGCTCTATCCACATGAGAGTCTCATCACATGCTTATCAGTACACTTGATTTGATAGTCTTCATAAGAGCATACCTTATTCTTCTTCTTTTTGTAAAAATAATTTCTTAGTCTCTTTTAGCATGGAAGCCAACCTTTTTCATTATATGCAGTATGAGGAAAATTACATCATTGCCGACAGAATACGAAAACGAAAAGAACATCTCACCAAATACAGCTTGATAAGAACTTATAATATGTTTGTATACTGAACTAGTTTTTATGAATCCTATTGTTCTTGTCTCTCATCCAAAGCTGCCATTCGACATGTCTGTCTAACAAATATCTGTCCTACATACATTCGTGAAGGCGCCCCTAATGGAATGCGAAAGTCTAACCCTATATTCAAGTAGGAAGAAAACCAGAGAAGAAATAATACCAAGAGGAAGAACTCCCAAAAACAATGGTTTCTTTTTTCTTTTTTTTAACCATTTTTAAAAGTTTTCAATCCTAATGTTCTTCCCTCACTTTTCCATCCATCCAAACCTGGCGTAAGTGGTGCTCAACAAGACAATTAGAAATGACTCGAAGATTTTGTTAGAAGCTTCTGAGGATGGAATCATTCAAAATCTTCAAGCAGAAGCGTACATACTCAACAAGAAAAAGAAATTCAATCTCACTGCTTCTCATTTTCATCAATCTCCATAGCTGGGGATCAACAGCTTAATGAGAATGGTCCAGGATTTGGAGAACAGAATATAAGTTCTTCTGAATCAAGAGATTAGAGAATAAGATGTAAATAATGAAAAACTTAAGTATTACATAATAATATCTTACAATTACAGTGATAGAGATTAAAGTACACATGATAGCTATTGAATAAAACAAGACAAATGTTCTTCAGTCCAACAGGCAAGGCAAGCCTTCTTGTTCCCTCAACTAATTGTTCGAGATCGACATGGCAATCACAATGTTACTTCCAATTGTATTCTGATAAAAATTTGCAACTTGAGACTAGATAGTCACCCTGTTCATGTTCCTACTAATGCTGTTGAGGCATGCGAGTTAACAACTCATAGCGTTTCTAAGCATCTAAGACAATCGGAAAATACACTTTCCATATTGCCTTAATGTATCTCAGGCAAAATATGTCAACTAGCAAACAAGTGTTCAGTAATTAACATGCTCTAACTGTTGTCTCACAGTTTATAAAATACAGAGACCAAAGAAACAATATTCAGTACCACATCTTCATCTGATCAGATGAATCTTCAGAATTTGGAACAAAGGCCTATCATGATCAGAAAGGAACACGAACATTACTTTAAGCATTTCCAAGCAATTTAGCAAATCAGCATGTCACCTGAACCCAACTGCAGCTAACATCTTTTTTTAACCCTCTTTCTTTAATCAACACTCTCCTCAACTTCCCAATCTCATCCCACATGCCAAATCTGGCATATAGATTTGATAACATAACGCAAATCCCAACATTATGAGGATCCAACTCAAGAGCTCTTTGGGCTGCCAATTTACCCATTTCAATATTCCCACGATCCACACGAGCACCAAGTAGTGCTCCCCACATGGAGATGCTGGAGCTTCCCATTTCCTTACAGTGTTTCTCATTCAGTAGTTCCCATGCCTTTTGCAATTCACCAGCCTTGCAAAGCAAATCAACTAGGCTGCTATAATGCTCTGGACCAGGATCTAATTTGAAGTCATTAGACATGGGCTCAAAATACTTGATTCCAGCTTGTAATTGGCCAGTGCGACTACATGCTGAGATTACTGTCAGAAATGCTACCCTATCAGGTCTAATTCCTTCTGCTAACATTTCATTGTACAAAGCAAATACTTCCTCGTAAAAGCCATTTTTTCCGTCAACGCCGAGCATTGAAGTCCATAATACAATGTCCACACTTTTCTCCTTTAATTTGCATTCCAGCCAACTTGAAGACCTGCCAAGCCTTCTTTATCAGGCCACACTTACCATACATAAAGCACTCAGGAAAAACACATTGCTGTCTATATTATGCACTGTACGAAGCATAAAACTATGTACTTGTTTACCTATTTAAAATGCAGATAATCCAGTGCATGCACGTAAAGCAGCTGATAATGTAAAGTGATCACATTTCAACTTCAGCACGGGTATTCTCCTAATCAGTTCAAGTTCATGGACCCAAGGTCCAGCCTCATCATAACCAGCCAAAAGTGCATTGACACAAATGGTATTCTTCTGGGGAATTTCGTCGAACACAAGGGCTGCATCTTTTACATTTGAGAATTTTGAGTAGAGATGAACGAGAGCAGAACCACAAAAACACTAGATAACCAACCTGATTCCCCCCCCCAACGACATGAACCTGTTTTCCAAATGTGATATCTTTAGTTCTAGACGAGGCAGTCAAGGAACTACAGAGTATAAGAATCGAACGGGACTCTGTTTGTGTGCATGAAGGAGAGAGTTCTGAGAGCAAGGAAAGAGAAACCTTTTTGACAGAAATAAGATATTATTATCTTGAACTACAATGGCCTTGTGGAGTTGATGCATTTGAAGAGATTAATCAAGGTTTGAAGCGTGTTCCCGGGAAAGAATTTGGTATGAGTGTGTTTGAGAATCCGTGACTTACGGAGTTACTGAAGAATTTATATATTTGGTGATGATTTCCGTGGATTTTGAAATAGTTTGTACGGATTTTAAATGATTTTGTATTGATCATTAGAAAGAAGTCTTTCCCAAACATACACGTAGTGGATGTTTGGGAATCCTTTATAAAAAATGAGTTACGAATTTTAAAATGATTTTTACGGATTTTAAAATAATTTGTGTCTATCTAAAAAGTTCTCTCATACAACATTAACTTCAGTTTGCTAACGTGACACCCACGAATTGGAAAACAAAAACCGTAAAATATCATGACAAGTCCTGACAAGTCCTTTTATACGGTAGACCCCATCAAAACCTAATCGTTTTGAACAGTAAAGCTTTCATAATCTTTGCCTTGAATCATTGGAGACAGGGACAGTTTTCAAGCTGGAATCCATTATTTTCAGTTTGCTAATGGGTGTGCTTTGCTCATGTTGATCCAAAATCACTTTTAATTTATATCATTTCAATCTCTTACACATCTTGTTATCATATTCAAACGACTTAATATTGATCTTTGAAAGTAGCTCGACTCATAAGGGGCTGAAAAAGGATTATGAATGCAGCAGCCAAGAGAGAAAAACAAGTGTTGAGAATGGAATCGTTTCATTTCAACGTCATTTCTCAATTTTACAGTACATCTCATTTCAATCACATAATCTCTGCAACAAATTCACTCTTCCTCCTCGAATAATGAGGAGCTGCATGATCATACCGCTAGATGTTCCTAGCAACACAATGGAAAGTCTTTTGCTTCGAGTCCCGAGCGATCATCGATCTTGCCTTGACCGATGAAACTTGCAAATGTTCTTCACCAAGACGAATGTTTCAACCATGAAATCTCCTGGAGCTGAGCAGAAAACTGCTTTGCATCATTTTCATCCCACGTTTCTGCCACTTGTATCTTCATGAGTGGTCTCCATTTTTGCAGCCACATGCATATACCCTCGTAACAGAAACATCACGGTACCAAGTGAGAGGTGAGATTGATGAAAATATCTTCTCTGCAAGGAATTGTGAGACCACCCATAGGATGATCAAATCCAAATTCTTCCTCAGCCATGCTCAGCAATTCCTGGAATTGGGGCTCATTTAGGAACGATATAGGCACCACAAATCTCCTCTTTTCCTCTTCTCCAACATACACTGCAAAATACCCTTTTGGAACCTTGGAAGAACCTTCTTTCCCTCTTGAAAGAGAACGACGCAGGATGTTCGTAAAAGCCATTGTTGCTATGAGAGAGGCTTTTTTTGTTTGTGAGAAATGTGAGAATACTTGATGACGATGGGATGAATGAGAATGGTGATTGGGTGTGAGTCTGTATGTATATATAGAGATGAACTGGTAGGTATGCAAGCAAGTTGTGATATCTGCACTACGTTGTGTGTGATAGAGAGGAAATGACATTGGAGAGACATGAACAAAAGCATTAAAGGAATCACATGGTTGTGTCTGGAAAAGCCAACGACCGTATGTACATTGGACCCAACTTATCTGAGAAGAAAGCAGAGAAGGCTGTTGTACAAATTGCTTGTCACTCTGTCTAGTGATGGCTGAGTAGTTAGGCAATACTTGTTGCCTAATTCAGAGACATGTATGTCCCAGCTTTTATTTACAATTCAGCTGTCACCTGTTTGTGTTATTACCACGCTGCTTCATTGGACTTTTTACCATGTCGTTACTCAAGTATCTGGTAACTTGGTCTCTTACGAAATCATATAATGTTGCTGTTGAATGCAGAACTCATCTCAACTTCGAAAATATAGCCAACGTGAATTCGATCATCCGCGGGATCATTTTGAGTTCATATTCTTTAACTCTCTTGAAGACAGAGTTTCACCACCATAGTAAACCCCAAAATCAGTAATTTTTTATTTTGGTGAAATAAACTCTGATTAGTTTATTTCAGTGAAAAATACATGCCAGCTTGTGTCAGAACTTGCACAAAAAGGCAGAAAATAATTGCTTCTGATAGACTTCTTTTGGTACGATAACTTGCATTGGTTGCTTTTGTTACGGCCACAACTTGGAAGATAAAGGCAAATAACCCGTGAAGTACACGAGAGGACATTTCCAACGTAGTCCCCATCAAAACCTTATTGCTTACAACATTAATAGTGCACCCTCATATTAGCCTACAATTATTGGAGACACTAACCCTATTTACTAGCTGGCATCAATTAATTATGCATAGCTGGATAACCTGACACTCAACTATCTCAATTTTTACTCATAGGTATAAAAATTGGTAACTGCAACTAACCCCGATAGCGATAGCCATACTTTCTAATCTATCACAAAACAAATTTAATTGAAGTCTATGATAATCAAGGGATAGGCCGACAATGATGGGTCACGTGAAGTTCCATGAAGAAGTTTAATTATTACTCTGTACGCTATGATCTCATATTCAACGCATAGGGTGGAAAATTCAATATAAAAATACAAATAAGGGAGTAGAATGAGTTCCACAGTTCTGAATAGATAATAATAATTTCTATGTAATCTATTCCATTAACGAATGGAACTTTACAATTCACACAATCCGTGTAACAATTCAATTTTTCAGATCAAAGAATGAAGAAAATCCTTAGTGGCAGACCAATGGAGCCGTTTGTGTCACCATCCTGTAGATGAAGAATTACAATACTTGTTCCCCTTTGAGACATATGCTTCAACCATGAAACCTCTGAGGTCAAACAGCAAGTTAATTCGCTGTTCTTTTGCCTTTTTCTAGCTGTAAACCTTTTGGCTGCAGTCAACTGCTCATCTGTGATCTTGACATGGGAATTGGAACCTTCGTGACCAAGTGCACAAAGCGAGAAGTGAGATTGATGAAGATATCTTCACTGCAAGGAATCGTGAGACCATCCATTGGATGACCAAACCCAAATTCTTCCTCAGCCATGCTTAATAATTCTTGGAACTCGGGCCTGTTCAAGCACGATACATGCACTAAGAACCTCTTCTGCTCTTCTCCCACATACAATGCCAAATACCCCTTTGGCACCTTTGTAGACATTGAAGCTTTTCCTCTTGGGAGGGACCTACGTAGGATCTGCTTAATAGCCATTGATGCTATGATGAGAGGAAAAAAGGTTAATTTGTTTGTAAGCAATGTGAGAAAACTTTTTGAGATACATGTGGGATGGTGTGTGGGTGCGTATATAGAGATGAATATTTAGTTCCCCCCTCCCCCCTCCTTAGACCCTAATACCTTCAGCGAGTGGTGTTAAAGGAATGAGAATAGACATTGGTGAGTCATGAAGCATTTGAAGGATCACATGGCTTTGTCCTCGAATGTAGTGTTTGAGACTTTGTGTGTGGGGAGACACTGTGCTCAATATATCATGTGAAAATTCAATCATATAGGGCCCACTTATCCCATGAAGAAAAGTAGAGGTCCTTGTTGAAGGAGGGAACCGAACTAAGTCATTTTCATGTTGATAGAAATGAAGCAGATGGATCACTTGCATGTGACTATGTCTAGTGATGATTACTTAAATATGGATAACTCTTGTTTTTATATACAAAAATATGGATAACTCTAAAGACATATTCCTTGGGAGAAATTTTAAGTTCAACAATCAGTGATCATGTCCAGATTCTTCCTCTGCCTCACCAAACAAGTCTTGAAATGAAATTTAGCATGACATGGGTTTTGTTTCACCCCCAACATACACTGCAAAATTTCCTTTCGTTTTTCTCGATGTTTGTTCATGCCTTGTGCTTTCAAACATTGCATGGGTGATAGTTGTAGGCTAAGTCACTTTGTGGCAAATATTTATCATAAATGTGGAATATCTGTTGGATATAATGCAATATCATCACATTTTATGATGCTGCCAACCATAACAGAACATTACATTACACAAAGATGAAAACAAAACAGGAGTAACAGACTCAAAGGTTCTACTCTATTGTGACCCAACTTTGTTATGATGTTATCAACCATCACAGAACCTTAAAACTCTCTGGAAAGGAAGTAAGTCAGCATTTTTCATGATGAGGACATAGAAAAGAGTGACAGTTTAAACTCGATCCTAAGAAACATCTCATTTTCTGCTAAATATTTTTTACTGATAAAGAGAGTAGAGCCCTTGAAATTCCCTCTTGACTACCCAGCGTGTTGAAAGGAATAATACATTTATTCAATTACATAGAATATGCAAAATGGTTGATGATACAAGTTCTTGAGTATATCTTTGTCGCTATGTTTTTTTGAGTTTGTTTTGATTTTTAGTAGCAAATTAGGCGAGGCCATTATGTAGAGCCAAATAATTAGTTGTTTGGAGCTGAAGTCACAAAAATGGCGAGTATGCATGAAATATGTAATTAATTTGTTCTTGAGAATTTGAATTCTAATAAATAATCAATCAAAATGAACTAACCCTAGAATGATTATGAGGCCTTTGTGTAGAGCAAAAGAATTAGTTGCGTGGAGGTAAAGTCACAAAAATGGCGAGTCTAACGTTGGATAGATTGGTCATATGATTTTGCCCCCTAATTTCAATGCATCTTCAAGAACTTTATTGTGATTGAATCTGCACGCGCGCGCGCGCGCACACATAATGGAATACGTAGTTCTCCAATTTTTCTGTGAAAAATGGAAAAAAAAAAGTGGATCCCATGTGAAATGGTCACAAGGAGATCTCAGGCGTCAATGAATGTAAGAACTTCCTTGTAAGGAAAACACATACTGAGCCATATAGATTGGGAACGAATAAGTTCAAGATATATTAGATTTTCTTTCTTAAAGAAGCAGTCTTACCAAATTTATCGGTCAACGTGTGCAATTTAGGCAAATTTCTAGGCAGAAGGATGGCTGGTATAGAAGCTGAAGGATCAGCGACTTACGTACTTCTTTCATACTTCAGTTCACTTCTTATTTTGAATTGAACAATTCAAAGAAAAAGCAGTTACTAGTGGTATTGATAGAAGTTAAGCATAGAGAAGAGAATATATAGTTAAATCAAAACAATAGTGGTTGTGCATAGTTACTGGTGTTTAACCATTATCAGCTAATGAATACGAAGTTTTGAACCTTTAAAAGATTGAATTTTCTTGTGCAACATTTGAGCCAGCAATGGGAGGACGATCCATGGAAAGTTTTCCTTTTAGGAATACACTTATGTTTTCCCCTAATCAGATTCAGAAAACAAACTTGTGAGAAAAGCAGCATAAGAGTTTGACTTCAAAATTAATTTCTCTAGGCCAATGACAGTTATGACAATCAACCAACGGTCATCTAATGCTTTACAGAATCTTGTGCTGTTGCAGAATTTTTTGACACAGAGAGAGTGTTTCTATGAATTTCTTATTCAGGAAAAATCGTTGTACGCTTTCCAAGGATGCATAACTACTTTTGCAATATGAGAACATTTTTGCTGTACAAAATTGGAGGAGTGTATGCAAGAGACTGGCTATTTATATAATCATTGAGATTGACAGGATTACTTGAGGTTTGACAAAAATATAAGTAAAAGAATAATTTCTTTTCATAGCTAAATTCAGATGACTTTTTCCACCTACAACAGAATAAGGACCCTATGAAACTTGTATAGTTGCTAGTTTTACAGGGTCTGTTTTATACACATTTTTGTGATTTTAGATGAAAACAAAAATGATGCCAGCGCTTTCCTTCTTATAGGATTTGATTATGAAACGTGGGTCTATTTTTATGTTTGAAATAAAAATGTTACGTTAATTCTTGTGGATGGCTTCCTGAGATTGACTTGCATTTTTCTGCAGAAGCCTTTGATATCCCCCAAGCAAATTCTTGATTGCATTTTATTGAAACAAAGAATACAATTATGTTTACTACAATTTTGCAAAATGGCTAGAATATAATTTGGGTCATCTAAAGTCTAAACTAAAAGTTCATTTTCATTAATAATCAAAATAAGAATTCATGAATTTCTCGCCAAACACTTTCACTTCTCAAATATAATGAATAGAGAACAGGGAAGCAATCTTTACAAAACTTTATTTTTTACTCATCTATGTTAGTCCAATTTCTCTACAAATTAGCTTCCGTTGAAGCTAGAAGTAATATTGAGGAAGACATCTTGAGTGCAAGGAATTGTGAGGCCACCCATTGGATGATAATATCCGAATTCTTCTTCAGCTTGGTTGAGCAATTCTTGAAATGACTGTTGGCTCAGGTACGATATGGGAATCACAAACCGCTTCATTTCCTCTCCAACATATACTGCAAGATATCCCTTGGGCACTTCACTGGATTTTGAAGAGGAAGCCCTCCTGATTCCAGGTAAACGGAAACCAATTGTTGAAATGTGTCAAAGGAGAGAACAAGAAGCAAGTGTTTGAATTTTGATGCTAGAGGATATTGTGAAAGACTTGGTTGCTTCCAAACTTTTGCAAGGGTGAGTATATATAGATCAAAAGGATTTGTGTTTGCTTGAATTATTGGTGGAGGGAAGGGCTTTGTGATTGTGCTTATAGGGAGAGCCAAGGCCCCATGAAAGATCACATGGTATTGTCTTGAGAAATCTTTTGCAAGAATCAACGATATGCTATGCCCCACCCTCTTGAGGTCTAATACGATATTTTTCAGCCATGCATGATTTGACCCATTGCATTATTGATCTGCTTAATACAGACATCTCACTTTCTTTTCCTTTTCTCACTGGCAAATAGATAGATAAAGAAATATGTGGTACACAGGGGATGTTTGATTGAAGTCTAGTGTTGCCTTCTTATTAAACAATCTGTCATTGCCATATTCTATGTTACCAGTAGAGGCTGCAGCAATGTGTGGCATATTTTTTCCCCCTATCTTCAGCTCCTGGTTTTCTTTTTCTTTGAACAGTTCAATTCGAACCTAACCTCATGTCACTTTAATGTTTATCGTTTTCAAGACATGCATTATCTTTCATGTAATTTGATCACGCAAACTACATAGCATGTTCCAGAAGGGTTTTATTTTTGAGCAAATCCAGAAGAGTTTAATTGAAGCTAAGTAATTGTTGGCATGCCTTCAAATCAAGAACTTTGATCCTTTTTTGGTGAAAGTGGGAAATATCATTAATCACAAAAAGTATACAAACAATCTCAGGGGATTTTCTTTGAGCCTTTTGAAATGCCATTTGTTAAATTCCAATAAACAATCTTCTCAGGCTCGGGTTAGCGAGTGTTTTGAAGTGTTGGCTTTTTAGGGAGTTTTCCGTCTTTCTTTCTTTTCTTTTTCTTTCTTTTTTGGCTCATTTATAGATGCAACTTCATAATAATGTTTGTTGCAAGTTCTGAAGTTATTGATGGAAGCATAGTAACTGACGCAATTTCAGCTGAGGACATTGAACTTAGCTATGACTTCTGTCAAAAGCATGGGTAAATCTTGTTTTCTGGACTATTAGGGATTTTTTATCTTATAAGGAACTTGTAGAAGGTGAAAATGTTTTATGTAAGTTTAAGGATCTGTTTGTCATAGCGTTACAAAATTATGTTCATATAAGTTGGGATAAAACTCATCTCACATACTTACTTTATAGATTGTAACTCACGTTGGAAAAATCCAAACAACGCCTAGATAATTCTATGCAATAAGTTGAAAATATGAATAAAAATAAAATACAACCTTCCCTTTATGTAATAAACCTCCTTTATGTAATAAACCGCTGTTTGTACCAGCATGATTTGTCTTTTATGTAACTGAGCATACAATCACCTTGATATCTCACATAAATAATTTTTTGATTGACATCTAGCTTACAAACATAATGGAAAGGAAATAAAAGATCCAGAAACCTTTGGATGGGAATACTCTCTAGGTTTCCTTTGGAAAAAAAGAGGGCAATTATTTGAATAGTGAAAGAGAAGCCCCAGAATATTATGTTTTGCGACCTGTAATAACAAACAAGCTCATGTGAGGATGCTTCCTGACTCATTGGGGAATAAAAGAATGGCTTCAATCATAAAGAAATTGGGCCTTTCATGAGATATTAGGTCTATTTTGTTGATACCAGAAACCAAATGACCACAAATTATATTAGAAATCTGATGAGTGGCTGTAACTTCACCAAATTTACAGAATCTTACTTCTATGGATGAAAAATGATCTCGTGTTACTAACGGCATCCTCCAGAGGCCTCAATGTGTTACAAAGGCCGCATGAAGATCAATGAATAACAAAGTTGGCCATATAAAATTAATATAATTGCTAGTTTTACAATTTGTCAGATCCACATTTTTTTAAAAAAAATCTGAGATAATGTTGTTGTTGTGTGATACAAGTAAACGACTTCATCTAATGGGATAAGGCTTTAATTTGTTGTTGTTTTTGAAATAATGTTGTTGATGATGGAAAAATAAATTATGCTAGCTCTTCCCTAATAAATTGTAATTTTTGATTTGATTATGAATTGTGGATCCGTCTTAAAATGTCAAATAAAAATGTTTTGCTAAATCTTGTCGAGGGTTTTTCGAGGATCTACTTGCACTTTTCTGCAGAAAAGGGTCTAGCACTCCAAAGTAAATTCCAAATTGGATGAGTTTTATTGGAACTAAGAATACAATTAAGTTTCTCCTTAATGTTAACATAAGATAAGAATATAAATTCAATCGTCTATACTGGAACTTCAATGCCTTTAATAATCAAAATGATCATCCATGAATTCCTCGTTCACATGAACAATTTTCACTGCCCAATAAATGAAAAAGAGAAAAGAGGTAATCTTTACAAAACTGCATTGTCAACTCATCTATGTCAATCTAATTTCTCTACAAGTTAGTTAGCATCTGTTGAACTAGAAGTAATATTGAGGAAGGCATCTTGAGTGCAAGGAATTGTGGGGCCACCCACTGGGTGATCAAACCCAAATTCTTCCTCAGCTTGGCTTACCAACTTTTGAAATGAAGGCTGGTTCAAGCATGATATAGGGATCAAGAATCTCTTCATCTCCTCTCCAACGTACACTGCAAGACATCCCTTTGGCACTTCACTGGATTTTGAAGAGGAAGCCCTCTTGATTCCGATTAAACGAAAACCCATTGCTTTAATGTGTCAAAGAAGAGAACAAGATGTCAAGAAGCAAGTGTTTGAATTTGGAAGCTTGAGGATATTGTGGATTATTTGTGTTGCTTCCAAACCTATGCAAGAATGAGTATATATGGACGAAAGTACTTGTGTTGCTAGAATGGCTGGGAAGGGCTATGACATGGGGCCCACAAGGAAGACAAGGGCTTGCTAGGGGTCACATGGCGTTGTGTTAAATTGTAATTAGTGATTGTTAGATAATAATCCATTGTGTAGTGTATAGCTGGTAGAGTATTTATGTGACTTATTCTGTTGGGATATTCTTTGGTTTGTTAGAGCATCTTTCTGTTATGCTGTGTACACTTGGCAACCATTCATAGGTTCTGTTATTTTTTCATTGTGCTGCACAGAATGGTTGCACGAGTATAAATATTCTGATGTAATCTCCTTGCTGATTATCATTCATATACAGAATTCTCTTTTTCTCACTTGGTATCAGAGCTTTCGCCATGAGTTCCTCATCCTCTTCCTCTGTTGAAACCACCTCTGCTGCAGCACCCAAGACCTATCCATTGTTTAGCTCGTCTTCGCAAAGCTCGGTGATCAAGCTGGATCGCTCCAACTTCTTAGTTTGGGAATCTATAGTTCTACCTCTGATTGAAGGTAATCGCCTCGATGGTCACGTTAGTCGAACAGGTGCTGCGCCTCCCAAGTTTGTCCTTGATGCTGCAGGGCCCAAGCTTAATCCAGAATTTTCTGAATGGTTTGCTACTGATTGTCTTCTCGTC
>JANTPZ010137227.1:607-39462 GCA_025593235.1 Vachellia pachyceras
TTTAAATTTTAATTTGTTTTACTCTCTAACTAATTTAAGATCTAACAACCAACTAAGATCCTAAAAATAAGGGTGTTAATTTATTTTATTATCTGACTAATTCAAGATCTAACAATAATTAACTGGATCCTAAAAATAAGGATGTTACATCAATTATAGCAGTATAACTTTTGACACAAACCCTTCGTCTGGTCAAACGCATAAACGAATCTTTCAAAATTTCCAGGAATCGAACTTTTACCGTTGACTTTGTGCATTATGATATCATTATTACTGGTTATAAAAAAGTGTATCTGGGAAATCGAAGGGAAAAAAAAACCATGAGACCGTGACAGAAGCCATAAAACTGAGAAAATATTAAAAAAAAGGGAAGGGACAAATTTGCTTCCGGTGCGTTGTGCTGACTTCTGCAGGAGCGGGAGATGAAGGCGCAAGCGAGAGATGTCATTAAATTAAAAAAAAAAACAGAGAGAAGGAAGAAAATGGAGAGATAAAGAGCATTGAAACGGCAAGAAAGAAGGTACTTCCAAAATTGCGTGAAGGCAGAAAAGGAAGGCAAAGGTTGTATTCTCGTTTCAAATACATTCACACATGGAAACTTTGAACTTTCCATTATTATTAATCCCTCCCTTCTCCCTCCCTTTCCGTTCTCTTCGTCTTCCTAACTCTCTCATAAGGCTCCTCCTCTACCACTTGCCGCCGCTCCCTCTTTCTCCCGACTCGCCTGCTCCTTACCTTCACTCCGCTCAGGTACCGATCTCTCTTCCTGCTTTTATCTGTCTATCGCTCTGAACTTGTTATAACGATGACGGACTTTTAGCACGTTCTCATTTCTCTTGCTCTTTATCTGCCTTTCACTGTTAGGTACAATTCTTATATGAATTAAAATTAAATTCTACATGGGTTATGAAATATTTGAAGAACTTTTAGTTCTACCCGGGGAGTCAAAATTTTAGCCTTGCATTCGTTCATTTTTTTTAATATTGATTTTAGTTTCTTGTACAGTCCTTAAAAAGGTTCTCCCTATCCCCCTCCTGCTTATAAGCTCTCAATAAATCTGAAGAAGCTTTGCTTTCTTTCAGGACATAACGAGTAAAATCAATTGAATATATACGTTCTATTTAACTCTGGGGAACTTAGTTGATTTCTTTTGCGTGTCCTATGATTAACTTTGAGAAGCTCATAGAAGTTCTTAGTTTTCTTTTCCTTCATCATTTACATTCATTAAGTATAAATTGCAATTCGAAATAGCTGTTATTGAAGTATATAAAACATCAAGGATTGATCATAAATAGTACCATTCATAGTACAGATATAATGCATGTCTCTGCAGATGAAAATTGTAAGCATTTTTTAACGAAGTTAATTTAGGGAACTGAGGGTCAGCTTAGGGCCTCACTTGGCTCACGATAATGCACTTTTATGGATGATTAAGGCAGGTGGGATTTGCATTGCCGGGGGCTCAGTTTTAATATGAGCAGCTCAGGACCAAGGGAAGGCCAAGAGGCTGCTAGAGATTTTCAAAATCAGCAAATCGTGGTTCTTGACTTGGACCTCAACCTTCCTCCTCTTGCGGAGGGCCTCGATGGAGCAGCTCAGGGAGCAGCCCTTGATAATCAAAATTTGCAGTTGCATATAGGTGATGCTGAACTTGATGATGTTGTTATAATCTCCCCACGAAAGTATGAAGAAGTATGTTATTCTCTATTTAAACCTCAATTTCCCCAATTATGCATTAAACTACAAGTTGTTTTGAATTTACTTCTTATAGTAAGATCTTTTCCTTGTAGGCAAAGAACAATTCTCGAAGAAAAAATGCTTGTCAAAGCTATGCGGTTATACAAGTGTTTGACGAAGTTAGAGGAGACATTTCAGGTTTGTTAGAGTTTCCATACATAGTCATTGTTTTGACCTGTTCGTCTCATCCTGTACTATTATCATATTTGATCAACTCTGGTGGTTCTCTCCTTTCCTTTTCTTTCTTTCTTTTTTTTGGGTAAGGAGGCAGGGGCGGGGTGATAACTGGTGTAATAGGTTGGACTTTAATGACATCAGAAAGTGCCCCTTTTTTAAAGCAATCCAGTTGCATCTTCAGGAAATTTTGTTTAGGCTTACACTTGATTGCCTGTTATTTTCTCCTTCTCAATCTCCTTCAAATGATTGGTTTGGTTGAAAATACTACTGATTTTTTCTCTTTGGTTCAATGGGTACCATTCATTTTTACCTTATTGAATCTATTTCTATCCCCAGTACCACCCTCTTTGAGTTTGTTTGGAAGTACGTTTGAGAATAACTTTTACGGAGTTTGAGGCAAAACCTAGGTTTTGGAGAATAGATTTTGGGAGAATAGTTTTTACAGATTCCGAGTCAAAACTTAGGTTTTGAAAGGTGGTGTTTGGGAAATTATTGGTTTTTATGGAGTTCAAAACAAAAAATAAGTAGGAAAGAGAAAAAAAGAAAGAGAAAATTTATTACGAGAAAGAGTGTGATTTAACAAGTAAATAGTTTTTTCAAAACCTAGGTTTCAAATCTAGGCTGTGTTACAAAAAATGTAAATACTTCGTCAAAGCGAACTTTTGGACCGTGATCCCAAATGAGCCTTTTGTTTGCTAAGGGTTAGAAGCTGCTGGTAATAAAGCATTTGACCATTTGTGGAAGTCTTGTGACCTTAGTAGCAGTACTCTTTTTCTTCTTCTTATAGGAGGTTCAATAACAGATTTTCTGGGTTTGCAGAAGTGACAGCAGATGCAGGTTCTCACCCTATAAGTGACAACAGACGTGAAAATCCACAAAAGCAAGCAATTGTAGACTGTGAGCTGCACCTAGGTGTGAATGACAGCAGGGTAGCCAAGGTAACATATGCTGCTTTTCTTTTATCATAGCTACTTATCTCTAGCCTACAGTTGTTTCTTTTACATCTTTAGTATGCAGAAAAGTGGTGGCAATTATTGCTTTAGAGATCATCCCAGATTCTTTATGGAATATATTTTGCTTGGTTATGGCAATTTTTGAGCTGATGGCCTTTGAAGGGCCATTTTAGGCGGCTAACTATTTTCAAGTATTGAAGTCACGTCTGACCGGATTTCTAGCAGTTAGTCTTCCCCTGCTTATTTAAAGTGAATAGTTCTCAAATGATTGATTCCATTCTGAATTTGGAAAACAAGTAGACAAGTACTGTGTGCCCTTCCTGTACTTTTAATCGACTCCATTTTGTTCAAGAGGTTCAACTCTTTCTAGCTAAAGAGAACTATGAGCCCTAAAACCTATGTATTCTAATTTAAATCTAGAAAGAGGGTTTTTTTTTTGGGAAAGGGGGAGGGGGGTTGCAGCTGTTTTGGTTGGGTCTTTGGGGTTGTATGATTCGACTTGGCCCGTTGACTGGTTGAAGTTGAATCTATCTAGTGTCCAAAGTCGTTATTCAATTGTTGTGGCTTTCATTCGTGGCAACTCTTTTACTCGTAGCTTGTGGGGCATCTGTAACGAATTGTTCGTTTTCCCACCCAGGCTAACATCTCTTACCATACCTGCAACGTCTTATTTCCAGAGGATGCAAGTGATGCAACATTTTAGTTATATCATAGTCTCCTTGTTGGTTACAATGTTTTCACTATTTCAATTGTAGTCTCCATGTTGATCATAATGCTTCATGATTTCAATGGTATGGTTTCCTCAGAATTTAGATAAAATTCCCAAGTTTTCATAACTCTTGGTTTGATGGCTCAAGTCAGATTTATATATTAATCACAGTGCCTACCTGTATTTGATCCTTGTGTCTGGCAAAAATTAAAATGGATATCATTTGAATTTGATGGATGATTTGATGTTGTTGCATGTCAGGTGCTGTCAGGTGGGGTGGCGCCCGAGGAACCCACCTTCAGTTGCACAATTTGCATGGGGCAGCTAATTGAAGAGACATCAACTAAGTGCGGACACATTTTCTGCAAGAAGTGCATTCAGGCAGCCATAGCTGCTCAACACAAATGTCCCACCTGCAGGCGTAAACTAAGAAAGTCTGACATGTTTAGGGTCTACCTTCCAACTGCTAACTAGTGAATTCTATTTCATAGCAAGATTTACACACAGCTTATGTTTAGAAACCCAATTCATAGTTAAAAGTATGATTCTTGCTGCTGCATTTGGTGTTGGCCAAAAAGGGGGAGGGGGCAAACTACCATTTAGTTACGGGAAATTCAATGCCGGGATTTATATATGGAAAGCTGATGATCAACATTTATGATTTGATTCTCTTGTTACACAACGTATTCTGGTAATTAAGTGATTCACAATTCATGAGGTTTTCTGAACAGCACAATTTACCCTAATTTCTAACTTATCTGGTCTGTGATAGAGTTTTTGCAGTATCAAGTGCAAAAACTGTTGGACTGTCTGAGTTTATATTTTCATTTCATTTTATCATTTATTACATTTCAACAGACTTTCCGTGCTTGTTTGTTGGTGTGGTAGGATTTAGAAAATTAATTAGGGAATAAACAAATTAATGCAAATTTGTATTTCTAGAACCAGAAATTGGATTTTTAAAGTTAAGATACTTGTATGAATTTAAATTATTGAGTAATATGTTGCTTGTATCATACAGAAAGATTAAAGAAGTGTATAGGATGCACAATTTTTCTTTTTGTATGTTTTTACTTTTTAGCCCTCGCATTATTGGGGGAGCATTGTTTAGCGTTGTGTAATTGTAAGCGTCGGAGTTTGGACAGCTGTTCTGAGAACGATGTTCTACCTAGCTGCCTTCTCCAAATATAGGTTGTGTATGTGATGCTTTTTATAAAAATGACGTGACTTACACGATATCCATTTTGAAACGCAGTAGAGAAGTACTTTTACGTAAATCGAGGTAAATATATAAAGGAGGTTATTTCGTTTTACGGAAAAACACTATTGAACATATTTATGGGAAGTAAATAAGCTGTTTCAAACAAACACATTGTTAATTACAAGTTTTTTATTTTTTTGGTCTGAACACATAAATTTCTTTGGTTGTACCATTTTTTAGGCATAAATAAATAGAAGATTTCAACCTCAAATTATAAGTTTCGTTTCATTAAGTGGGTTAAATTAATTATGTCGGTGAAATGGCATTTTAACTTACGCCACATTACCTTCGTCATTTACTGTAATATAAAACTCATTACGAAATTTTTATTGATTAGATTAGATTATGATTTTTCAAATCACCAATACCAACCATTACTATTGTCCTTGGTTTTGTGGCACCTCAATGTTATATGAACCATGCCCCATTTTTTTTTTTTAGTGTCCAGTAGATTTTCATGTTAATAATAAATTTTAGGCAAAATTATGTTAGCTCCGATCCTTAATATAAATATCAGTAGATTTTTTTGAAATCAAAGAAACTAAATAAACTACTTTAGATTATGTATATTTATATTTTGAAATACTCATGTATATCATTAGATTACAATAAATATATATTTATGAGCAAGTCCAATTAGTTTAAAAAATGATAAATACATTCATTTATTTAATTTTTTAATATCCAAAAAAAAGTAAATTGATTATTATATTAATGATGGGAAGTTAATACCACAAGAATGCAAATGATTATTATGAGTAATTTAAAAATTGGAGGCAATCAGAAAGCCTTCTAATGAAAATCATGAATAAAAACATATCTTCATCTATCTTTCCTTAAACCCAGAATCTGGATATTTTTTGTCTTTTCACTATTTTTATTCTTAGTTGAAATAGCTTTCTGTGTATCAAATTCACAAGGAAGTGGTGCAACGGAACCAAACAAATGAGTTTTTGATTCTTATCCTACTTTTACAACTCAGGGCAAAAGGGCAAACGGTATCATCATCGAAAACAAAGTAAAATTGGTTTGGTTCATCGAAAGTTTCACTTTTTGGATGTGTTCTGTTTCCCCATGTTCAGTTTGGGAAGAAGTTTGTTCAGACTGCACAATTTATACGTAATTAGCATTCTGCAGCAGTAAAATTATGTTCTGTACATGTAAAATTTACTTATTTTCATGATTATTACCCCATGATTTACGGTATACGACAAGAATTTTATCTTGTTTTTTTAATGGTCACGTAAACATGCCTTTGTATCACGCACGCTTAAAAAATGTTGAATTTCGAAAGTGTAATTATTACAGATGAAATTATTTAGATTTCCGCATTTATCCGTTTCCCCCCTTCTGCAGTGTATGGGTACGGCTTGTCTGGTCAACGCTACGGCCACGGCTTAACCGAAACGCTGAAATCTATTTATATCGTATCGTTTTTTTCTGTACACTTGTCGGATAAGTAAGCAATATCCGACTTCAATTCCTATTACCAGCTGTTATGCTGGTCAGCAATCACTATTGGATTCAGCGGCAACACGCCTCTTCTCTGGCCTTATCCACCAACTCACTCTTCTTCGTTTCGCTCTTCTTACTCCTTGGTCTCCTCTATCACAGTGACCGTCCCTTCTATATTCTCTTCCGAAATGATTCCCTGGAAAGGATTGCTTTATTTCCTTTGTCTGTATCTATCAATTCACTCCGAGGTAACAACCGCCGTGTTCTTCAAGCCCTTCAATGTCACCTACGATCACAGGGCTATCATCATCGAAGGCAAGCGTCGCATGCTCATTTCAGCCGGAATTCACTATCCACGCGCCACACCCGAGGTGCGCTTCAAACTCCCATGCCTCGATTGCGTTTTTGAGACTTGAGAGGACGGGGAATATGTACATGGGCGGTCTTATGTAATTCACTGAGAATAGCATCCATATGAAATTTAAAAGGGCAGCTAGAGTTTGCTTCCGTTCTGTTCAATCACATATAATCTCTTCCCCTGTACTACATAATCTTCTTCTCTTCACTCATTGGAAACTTCCTCTGAACGAAACCAGCAGTTCTTACACTTTAGGTTGCACTGCCACTTCCATCCTATTCCACTCCACAGTCTCATCTTTTCCCCACTTAACCTTTCCACTCTCACTTCTCCCAAGAAACTGGTGCTCGATAAAAATCATAAACAATTCTCGAAACTTCCAGAGTTGCAGCATCAGTGGGTTGGCTTTCTCCCCAATTTTGTCCAAACCATACTTTGAATTGCTTGGTTCCATGATGGAGTAATCTGTACAGGAAAATGCCATAGGCACTTAGCCGCTAAAACGATGTCTATATATACATATACATATATATATGCATATATATCATATAGTCCCCCTTGATTTAACTAAGGAAACCTCAGTCAATGATCTACTGGACAAAATGGGGGTTATAGCTAAAACTTTTATTTGATAGGATATATTAAGGAGTTATGTGATTAAATTTCTGATGACACTTAATGAAGTTAGCCATGCTATATTATATGATGCTAGATGTGGCCCGATCTGATTGCAAAGAGCAAGGAAGGAGGGGCAGATGTAATCCAGACTTATGTTTTCTGGAATGGACATGAGCCAGTTAGAGGGCAGGTGTAAAATTATATTTCTCACAGATAGTTTTGTTTATAGCCTTAATATGATTTCTTTAATTGGATAAATATTATTTATGCTGAATGTTGATTTCTTCTACATTTAAAATTTTGTGCCTGTGCAGTATTACTTTGAGGGGAGATATGATCTAGTGAAGTTTGTGAAGCTGGTTGGATCCAGTGGACTTTATCTCCATCTTCGTATAGGCCCTTATGTGTGTGCAGAGTGGAACTTTGGGTCTCGCCTTCTTCTAAGCTACAATCCTACAGTCATTTTTATACATAGAAAATCAGAAACGAACATTCCATCTGGAGAAACGATTAAAAAAGGAGGAGGTTCTTGGCTATTTGAATCTACTTATACATGACAGCTATTCAAATGCCCGTCTAAATGAAAGAAGTTCTTATAAATACTTTTAAGTAGGCCATTTATCTTTCTTAATCTTTCCAACAAAAGTCAATTGACTTTTATATTAAAAGCCGGTGGTAGTATTAATTTATGCGAGGAACTAGGATTTTTTCAATTAATGAGAGCTTCTCTCTTGAAAAGAAGAATGAAAGTAAGTCAATGTCCAAGTCCTCGAGAACTAGAGCACTTCTCAATGTTAAAGATATTATTAATAAAATTAATTATGGCCTTCACTTGATAGCTTATGATATTGAGCTGAAGTGGTAGTTGATGTGATGCTAGATCATTTATAATTGGGTAGCTTAAATTTCCACCCTTGCCAACCCTGGATGAAAATTAAGTATCATAGCTAGACGTGGTACTTAAAAGCCAAAGGACTTCTGTGCAAGAAAGTGTTTTAAAGAACTAGTAAAATTATTTATAAACCTTCACTTGGCAACTCAGACCGTTAACTTGATGTGGCTCTTAACACATTAAATACACCAAATATCTGAAATGTCAATACTTGGACTATTTTCTGCTTCCATGATTTGGTTGTTATTCTTGCAGGGGTTTCCCGGTATGGTTGCGTGATATCCCGGGTGTTGTATTTCGAACAAACAATGTACCTTTCAAGGTAGAAATAGAATGTTGTGTTGAATTTTGTCATTTTTTTCATAATAATAGTTTTGGATGTGTGGCAATACAAAAATAGATAGGATTTGTAATGATGAAATTTGTGGACGAGTTGGTGTGGTAGCCATTGAGGAGAAAAAGGTGGAGAACCGTTTGAGGTGATTTGGACATGTGCGGAAAAGGTCATTAGAGGCACTAATATGTTATAGAGAGAGATCTTTTGGTTAATAATCTATTTGAGGATATGGTTTACGATAGAGCGTAATGACGTTGTCTCATCTATGTGGCCGACCCATCTAGTGAGACCAAGCTTTGTTGTCGTTGTCGTTGTCGTTGTCATTTCTTTATAATAATAGTTCTGCTAATGTTTCCTCCTCTGTCTCTCTCTTCTTTTCTAGTTTTTTGTTTATATTGGCTCTGTTCTAGCCTTCTAGGAGGTTATCTTATCCTTAGCTGTATCATTCTTTCTTTCTAAGGGTTCATTTCCATGAAAAATTTCTTGATTTTTAAACCAATTTAGTTAAGTAATTTATTATTTTTCTATACAGAATCATTATGTCCTATATTCAAAATTTGATTAACTCATTTTTCCTCCTAGGAGGAGATGGAGCGATTTGTTTCCAAGGTAGTGAATCTGATGAGAGAGGAAAAGCTGTTTTCATGGCAGGGGGGTCCGATTATTATGTTGCAGGTATGATGGTTACGTAGTTTGAATATATGTGAAGTTGTGGATTTTATTTTCTTAACTTGGATGAGATTCGTGAACCTGTTGAGTTACTGGAATTGGCAGTAAAATTTAAAGTTGTCCTTTAATTCTTGTATTTACTTGTTGCGTTTTGCCTTTTCACTTGATACATCTTCAGGTGAAACTGGACCATGTTACTCAACGAAATCTCCATGAGTGATAGCTACTATTATTTTGTTGGTTAAATTGAGATCAGACCGAACTGAGCGCATATGTTAGTGCAATATTACGTGATTACATGCATGGCATATATCATGGTTGATAGGCTTTTGGACAAGTTCCATTCATCTTGCTCCATCTATTAAAATATCAATCATTTACTCCAGTTTTATATGTTAATCCTCGTTAACAGCTTTACCTTTTATTTTAACAAAAAATACGTTTCAGAAATTCCTTGGTTGCCTAGCTTATGAATTGACCTAACTTCTCTGTTGCAGATGATTGGTTCTGTTACCTTGGAATTGCAATTATAAATTGGATATAATTCCCTTTGAAATTTCTAGTGCCTAATAATGCATTTATTGACTGAATTTGATCAGATTGAGAATGAATATGGGAACATTGAAAGCTCCTTTGGTAAGGGAGGGAAAGATTATGTTAAATGGGCAGCTAGTATGGCTTTAAGTCTTGGTGCTGGTGTTCCATGGGTCATGTGCAAGCAACCTGATGCTCCACATAATATTGTAATATTCTACAACTTTCTTCAATTGAAAAATGAACTGGAATTGGCATCTGAATACTGTTACGTAGTTGAACTAGTATATGTTCAGGTTCCTCTTATTATTTGCATTATCATCCATATTGTATATTTCCTCCACAGATCGATTCATGCAATGCATATTACTGTGACGGTTTCAAACCAAACTCCAGGGACAAACCGATATTATGGACAGAGGACTGGGATGGCTGGTATAACTATGAAGGCATCCTTCACATATTTTCCTTTAACATACTTGATGCTGACGTGTTAATGAATTAAGGAAAATACTATGCAGTTAGTAGAATGTTATGGAAATAGGAAAGTAGTTACTTGTGGTGCAACAAAAGCTAAAGGGTGCAAGCATCATTAAGTAGTCATAGTGTCGATATTAATGCTGGTTAACACTTTAATATTGTGTAAATTGTTCTTAAGCTGGCCCTCCAGTCATTATACTTGTGCTCCTTATCTCTCTCTTTACTTTTCATCCTTTCCCAATTTTTGTTAGACAGAATATGTTTTCTTTGATACTCTTCGGCTAAAGTGGGGGGCAGGGGAGTTAAGTTCTTATCATATGTGGGCACATTATGTATGTGCTTCAAAGAAAAATGAAACAAAAATGAGAAAATGCATTTACGTCTTAGTATTTGATTATGAAGTGATGGAAGTTATGATTACACCAAATTGCAGGTACGCAGAGTGGGGTGGGAGGTTGCCTCATAGACCTGTTGAAGATCTTGCATTTGCTGTTGCTCGATTTTTTGAACGTGGTGGAAGCTTTCAAAATTACTATATGGTATGATAGTTGCTGGATTTCCTGATTTGGATGAGTATAAAAGAACTTTTGATGTCTTTATAGTTGCTAAGTTGATGGTTTAATTTGAAGGTTTTTATCCCATGCAATTTTTAAGTTTAGCAACAAGCCTCAAAGTTTTAACATTTGGATAACAATCCCTCCCTTGTAAAATGCTACACATTCATGAACACTAAGATGCAATTTCCTAATGTATATTATCTTCATGAGGAATATAAGAGAAATCAGATCAGATCATTGGACATTTCCCTTCTTTCAATATCATTGTTTATTTTAAAAATAATAAATATGATGTAATGCTATCTGGTTTGGCATATTTAAATATTCAATATACATTTTGGTTTTGATGATATATGATATGTAATTCCGTATAATCCATCTCTTTGACAATCCTGCCTTGTGTTGCAGTACTTTGGTGGAACAAACTTTGGCCGAACTTCAGGGGGGCCCTTCCAAATTACAAGTTATGATTATGATGCTCCAATTGATGAGTATGGTATGTAGAGGGACAAAAGAAATATTTTTCCCCTTCTGTTGTAGCTGCTTTCATGACTGATGATACTTGAAGAAGCTTCTTTGTCTAGGTCTGCTGAATGAGCCAAAGTGGGGACATTTGAAAGACTTGCATGCTGCTATAAAGCTCTGTGAGCCTGCTCTAGTGGCCTCTGATTCGCCAATCTATATAAAATTGGGCCCAAAGCAAGAGGTTCGAGCCAACCCCAAATTACTTGACCAATTTGGTTAATCACATGCAGGTTTTGAGTGGGAGAAACTGTTTTTTTCTACCTTTGGTGTTCATTTCTAGCATGGAATGAATTTAGCATTTGTCGTGAAGCAGAAAATAGATATAGGATTATTTGGGGGAATGAAAATGGTTATTTGTCAGTAGTCTTTATGAATGATTCTTTGTACCCGTATTAGTGATTTTGGCATCTTTCTATTATATCAATTTCTCAAGGAAATTTCCTGAATTTCACTAGCATACAAAATTATATAGGTGACTTATTTGTGTAAATCTGAGTTCTTTCCCTGAATTTTTCTTTTCTTCTCTTTTTTAATAATATCCACGAATTTATGTTGTTTCTTAATTCCAGGCACATGTCTACCACACAGATGTGCACCCAGGGGGACTGAACTTATCTCTGTCTGAATTTCATGGCAGATGCTCTGCATTTCTTGCCAATATTGACGAACGAAAAACAGCTACTGTAACATTCCGTGGTAAAAAATATACCATACCACCATGGTCAGTGAGTATATTGCCGGACTGCAGGAATACAGTTTTAAATACCGCCAAGGTAGGTTTAATGACTTGGCTTTATAAGAAGGCCCTTCCTTAAACTAATATTTTTTTAAAAGAAATTGTCTCTGTGTTGGTCTTTTTTCCCGAATTTGTTGGAGGATGCTGTGTTCTCACAGGTACTCTTTGGCAGGGTACATATTTTTAAAATTCATGTTACTAACTCACTGTGGAAATGTTCATAATTATTATCTTCTTGTTATCAATCTTTCTTGCTAAATTTGAGCAGGTGAGGGCACAAACTTCAGTCAAACTGGTAGAGTCTGATTTGCCTCCAGCTTCCAATCTTTTTCCGGCCCTGCAATTGAAGAGCCACAATGGCATGTCATACATCTCAGACACATGGATGACTATAAAGGAGCCAATCGGTGTTTGGAGTAAAAACAATTTCACTGTACAAGGCATATTGGAGCATTTGAATGTCACAAAGGACCAATCTGACTATCTATGGTATGCAACCAGGTAACTATGAACTCCCGAAGATTTTGCAGTGGGATTTATGTTCATGAAAGATATTATGGGACCTGCTCCAATTCGAGTTTAATTCTTATTATGTTTCATGAGTGGCATGTATGCTTTTTGCCTGCTGAGTCCTTTTCATACCATCGTCCATCAATATAGAAATAATCTTCCTTCTTCCGCTCTTTCATCTTATTACATAAACTTCACTTTCAAGTCTACACTGAAGTTAGCTATTCCTTCACATAGTGGCATTGGATCCTTGTTTTCTGTAATTGTCAAGTGTGATCCTTGCAGAGACCATTCATTGCCTAATTAAATTAAATCTTAGCATATGATAAAGTAGGTCAGTGCTTTGCCCACGCTTCAAATCCAACAGGTTTTCTTGTGAGGGCTGTCTCAATGATCCTGAAGAGTGCCTAAGAGCTTGATTTTTCAGGATAATTGGTTCCTTGTAGAGATCTCAAGGAAGAAAGCTATTTCTTAAAAGGCCTAGAACCTCAACCATCTTAACCCATGGGTATAACACTATGATATATTATTTTCAATAGGATAGTGGATTAAATCCTTTTATTGTGAAATTGTGAAGATTAATATTCGAGAGAAAGGACATCCTGATATTTTTCATAGCTCATTTCCATGTTTAGTTGGATGGGTCAATTATATATTATGATTTTGATTCCATTTGAAGTCTATTGACATGCGTACCAAATGCAGAATTTTCATTTCAGACGGTGACATCTTTTTTTGGGAGAAAAACAACATTCGTCCAAAACTTGTTATAGACAGCATCCGTGATATTTTGCTCATCTTCGTGAATGGCCAGTTCATAGGTATTTGATCTTATATTTCAGATGGTGACATCTTTTTCTATGGAGAAGGATGACATTTTTCCAGAACTATTTTTTCCCCTCAAAGGAGAATGACATTTCATCCTTAGTATAAGCACCAAGTATTAAAAGAAAACACAAAAATGGAAACTGAGAAAGTTATTAATGCAAAAGAACTTCAATTCTTCTGCAAGTATACTAAGGAGTTTCTCTGAAACATGCCACCTGCTGAACACCAAAAAGAAGTGAAGGAATTAATCCTACTCCATAGCAACCCTAAGAAATAAAAATTTTTCTTTTAGTATTGTTTTTATGCCCAAGAGGTTTTATCTTTACTCTCTCTCTCTCTCTCTCTCTCTCAAATCTTATCAAATTCGTGGTGTCTTTTCCAAGTGAAGGCAATGCAATTGGTCGCTCAGTCAAAGTGGCCCAGACTGTTCAATTTTCCCCAGGACACAATGATTTAATACTAGTAACTGAAACAGTGGGCTTGCAGGTAAAGTTTATAGTTTCTTTAAAATGATGGTGTTTTTTACCTGTAGGTTAATGCATGCAAGGTTGGAAATTGAAATGTTAAATACACAAGTACATTATTTAGAGAAAAACGAGGTTCACCTCTCGATGCAGCATTTATAACTCAAGTCTCTTGCTGTGACTGTCGTATTTGAATTTCTTTTACCAGCAATAGTATTTCTCAAAGATTCCACACCTCTGTTGATATAGTTCTGGCTTTAACCAGAAGAAATTTTGATCATTGATTCTACATATAATGTTACTGTGTTCCAAATAATGCTACAGAATTATGGTGCCTACCTTGAGAAAGATGGGGCAGGCATTAAAGGAAAAATCAAGCTCACCGGATTTAAAAGTGGAGACATTGATCTTTCAAAGTCATTGTGGACCTACCAGGTATGTATTTAATATGTAAGTTCAGTATTCTTCATGTTGGTCAAAAAAGTATTCTCTATAGCTGGTAAAAAATTGAAAATGCCCGAGTAGAAATTGAAACAGTATATCACTAATTCTGGAGTGTTAACAAGCTAAGCCCTTAGATGGGAAGGTGTACGTGACAAGAAGAAAGAACAAGACCTAGGATTAAAGTTATCAATGCCATCTCATTCTCTACCATTGGGAATTTTTTAATACCTATTTCTGAGTATAGAAAATTGTGCATACTAACTTTAGTTCATTTATTTTGGTGTTAGGTTGGGCTTCAGGGTGAGCTTTTGAAATTTTACCTCGAAGACAATGAAAAGGAAGAATGGGCTGAATTGACTCACGATGCCATTCCATCTACATTTGCATGGTACAAGGTAAAGGAGCTTTCGGAAAGTTAAATCTATGGTAATTGTCACGAATTAGGATTTCTTGTGTTAATGATGGATAGAATTTTAGTTGTGTATTTGTTGGCAATTCTTATTCTCATTCTAATACCCATGTTCTCATTTGGATTTGCACCCTTCTAATGAATCATTTTGGGATTTGACATTAACATTTTTGGGCCTTGCGACACCTTATGTCATTGTAGGATTAGCGTTTTAATCCCTGTTATGAATTCATGTTGGGTTACTGATTGATGTAGTTCTGATTGTCTCTGTTTGTGACCCTTGATTCCTGTCCTCATTCTAAGATTAACCCTGATCCCCCCTCCGAGATTCTCTATATGATTGTTTACTTATGTTCTTTTCCCCCTTCCTGGTAGCTAGCACACACCATGCGTAAAGTAAATCCTGTGATCCATGATCTCTGATACCAAGCACACACCAAAGGCTAGTATGTTATAATAACTCGCCTAAGCCTTTCTCTTATACCAAGCAGACATATTTTGATGCCCCTGCCGGAACATATCCGGTTGCTCTCTATTTGGCAAGCATGGGAAAAGGTCAGGTTTGGGTGAACGGTCACCACATAGGAAGATACTGGACTCTGGTTGCCCCAAAGGATGGATGTAAAGCATGTGATTATCGTGGACCATATAATTCAGACAAGTGTACAACTAATTGTGGAAAGCCTACTCAAACCTGGTATAGCTAAAACTACTGGCTTGTGGTTACAAATATTTTAACGCCGTAATCATGATAAGCCCCTCAAAGTTGTATCTTTGCCCTCATTCATTTTCGTACTAGAAGTAGAAATAAACTTCAAGCTTTCCTTGACTCTTAGTAATTGATCAATTTCCAGGTATCACGTGCCACGTTCATGGCTGCAAGCATCAAACAACTTGCTTGTCATTTTTGAAGAAGTTGGAGGGAATCCATTTGATATTTCAATTAAGCTACGTTCAGCCAGAACAATATGTGCTAAAGTTTCAGAATCTCATTATCCTTCTTTGTCAAAGTTCGGAGGTTCAGATTATTTAGGTCAAGAGCTTGTCAAAAACAATATGACCCCTGAAATGAACTTGTATTGTCAAGATGGAGACGTAATCTCATCCATAACGTTTGCTAGCTATGGAACTCCTCAAGGTAGCTGTCAAAATTTTGCTAGAGGAAGCTGCCATGCACCTCATTCATTGTCCGTAGTTTCCCAGGTAAACTCTGCGCAACTAGTGGATTTTCCCCTTTTTGAGGAGTACTTGTGATAAAATTGTCACTGACAAAGAATCCATCAACAACAATGAAAAGGAAACAAAGTTCCTTATGCATCTAGTGCTGTTGAGTTAAATTAGATTCTTCATATCTGACCACATAATGAATTTTTCAGTGATTTCCCGAATATCGATAATATTAATAAAAAATGAGTGTTCCGTAGTGATGGTACCTGTACCTTTTATAGGTATGCCAAGGGAAGAGGAGCTGTTCCCTTGAAATCTCAGACGCTCTATTTGGAGGTGACCCATGCCAGGGTGTTGTTAAAACATTGGCCGTGGAAGCTACATGCTCATCACCATCAACAAGAGATGGCTCCCCCCAACTTTGAGGCTGCCAGCAGATCAGAACGAGGACCTCCTACTCATCAGTTCATTATGTCTCAGATGCTGTCTGCTCATCAACGGCCCTCGTTTGGACGAAGTCCCGGTCTCATCGTTGACATGTGTGCGCGTGCTTGCCTTTAAATTGTGTAAATAAAAAAATATTAATAATAAAGATGTCTGCTCTGTCCGCTGTTTAATTTGTGAAAACTTGTGTTGATTATATGTTTACGTGTTTGTAATGAAGAGGAAGCTATATTTGAGCCAACATGCAAAGGGGCATGATGGTTCCATTCAATCTCTTCCCATCCAAATAATATCTTATCCAAACAAGCCCAACAGAAAGATTTATGAATTTCTTGGGCAGTGGACCTACAGCCATAAAGAGAAACGTTGAAGTCGCTTGAATCTTTTTTTTTTTTACAATAAGCTGATGTGTGATTCGACAAGTATCTTGATGTGGCACTAGACAATCCAATCTGCAAGTGAATATGTGTTTGGAAGAGAAAGGGGTTACGACCTTCCCAGATATTTTATGTATTTCGAAACGCTTTTACCAATTTCGAGATGGTTTTTATCTTGACTTGTGTGCCTGTTGGAAAATGGGATTCCTGAACGTGAATAAATATTTCCCACACACCATGATCAGCTGGAATTGTTTAGTGGAGTTAATCCATATGGCTTCGCGAAATCACTCGATCAGAAAAAGCACGTTCATAAGGAGGATTAGGGAACTCCAACTTGCTGGATTTCACTTCAAACGTCTGATTTTCCCCGTTGCATCACTAACATTTTTGCGCATCTCTGGGTTTTCAAACTTCAACAAATGCTCAAGCTTAAGGGCAGCATCAGAAAAGTGGTTATCCTCGATACAGGACTCCGTGTTGAGAGCAAAATGGACTTCATTGACGTCCTCATCAAGCTGGAGGCAAAAGAGGTGGCTGAAGACCTACATATGGGCAAGAAAAATTAAAATTTAATCAGTCACTAAATACGTAATTCAGTTAGCAAATCTGCTGGTGATGCACAATAGGAACATAATTTGTACCAAAGTTCAGGCTTTCAAGGAACAAGAAATGTTCACCCAAGTATCAAAGATGTTCTTTTCCTCAGCCACTGTATTCATTCAATTATGCTTACATGATAAAACAGGAAAAAGAAAAACAGAACAGAGATGCTGCTACAAATGAACAGGAAAGTGGCAAATTTTGTAGCTTTCAATCAACCACAAGATTCAGAGGGAGAAAAACAAGAACGAAGTCCAAGATGTATAATAATGCAATGTTCATTGTCACCTCTTTCATTCTCACGAGAGCTCAGGCACTCATGTATCCATTGAATGAATCAATCCTTACCTTTGGTTTTCATTCTCTTTATCATGTGGTAGAAAGAATATGGAGGTAGGTTGGTGTTGAATCTAACTCTGCTTGTACGAATCGTACTGAATAAAAGAAGATTGTAATTTATAGTCTGTATTGAACTGTTTGCTGTGGCTGATTTTAGGTATCTCTTTGTCCGTTGGAGATTGAATGTTTTAGTGCTTGTTTGGGAAGCCATTTTCCCCGACGGGCACGCTTGCCAAGATAAAAACCATTTCGAAATCTGTAAAAATCATCTCGAAATCCATAAAAACCATCTTGAAATCCGTAAAACCATTTCGAAATCCACAAAATGCCTCGGAATCTGTAAACTCCGTTCTCCCAACGGAGTTCCCAAACACACACTTAAACATGTATGAGGAACTGATTTCTGGAACTCACAAGACCGTAATCCTGAAGGGAGTGGTGTCCAAGGGTTCAGAGGAGGCGCTTAGGAGTCCAGGAAGCTACCATAGAGACGATACTGTGTGTGTTTGGGAATTCCGTTGGAAGAAAGTAGTTTATAGATTTCGAGGTATTTTGTGGATTTCGAGATAGTTTTACAGATTTCAAGATAGTTTTTATAGATTTTGAGATGATTTTTGTCTTGGCTTGCGTGCCTGTTGGAAAAAAGGAACTCCCAAACAAGCACAATGTCCCAACCGAGAGCCCACTGGTCACAAGCATTAGTGAAATAACAGGCGACAAGATTGCTGATGCTTTGAAGCAAATCTCTAGAGCTGGAGGAATGTGAGGTTCTAGAGTGATGGGTACATATTTTTATTTTCCTAATTCATTTGACCTTTTTAGACCACAAAATGGAAAAAGAATGTAATTACAAATGCTCTTGTTACTTATTAGCATAGGGTTCAGCCAATCTGTACCTAGATCGTGGCTCTGTGATTACAAATACTGGTTATATACATTATAACGTTGGTTCAATTGTTCAAATCTTTAACTCCACAGTACTGGTACATATGATGAGTGATTTAAGAAATTTATGTTTTGGGATATATTGCAGTCCAATAGAAATGCTCTGCATGATGGATGAAGCTTATACGAAGTTTCATTTTTACGTATACCAATAGATATCAGTGCTTACAGGCAAAGGGCATGTTGAGTATCTGATATGGCTTCCATTTTAGGCCTCCTTCCTATTCCTGACGGCTAAGTGGTCGTCTTATTTTATGTCTAATAGCTTTCAAACAAAACTAGAAAGCCGATTCCCTTCAAAATCATATCACTGGTTGCTCTAGTCGCCCTGATGCTTGAAAACGAGGTTCACGTCCGTTCCCATCCCTCCTCCCACCATAACTCCAATTAATAGGCCTTGATTTACTCTAAAAAAACATAATCGCCAACACAAGCATGCTTAAAATAGGGTTGAAGTCCAATTCCCCGGGAAAAGATTGTTGCATAGGAGCGGTGGGTATTTAATTTAATTTTTTTTTGAATCAATATGACCGTGAAAGTGTTAGAAAAAGAGTGATATTGTTTTAGAAAAAGAGTAATGTTAGCCTATGGTAAATAGAATTTTTAACAGCTAACATTAGTTTTTAATGGACAGAATGATTAACGTTAATTCTTTAGTAGTTAGAGTAATCTTACTCCTCTTTTCACACTTGGGCAAGCAATTGATAAAAGAAAAAAAATAAATAAATGGCCGTGCTAAAGGGAGAACTCTTGGCAAAAAGGGGAAGAAAGAAAGACAAAAGAACATAATGAATGTGCATTATTTCCCTTGCAACTAAAACTTCCAAGTCATTTTAGTGTTGGAGGTTTGCTGTTGCACCACCAACACGGAAGCTCTGCCTCCATAATCTGGCGAAGCAAGCAAATCGCCAATGGATCCTAACTCTTGAAATTCACTCCATTCGGAAAGCCCAGATGTTTGAGGCGTGTTGTTCTCATGCCTTCTCCCAACTATAAAAAAGTCATGCCCATTCACTATCTTACGTAGAAATGCAGACGTTTGAGTGCCATCGTTCGAAGAAATCTCTCTGTATGTTACATTACTGAGACCGGAATAATCTTGCTTCACATCTTTCAGCACCGACCTGTCAAGGATGCTTTCCAAGTTTGATATTCCTGAATGGTCGTCACCAACAAGGTGGTACACAACAAGGTTCACCCTCTGATCCTTAGCCGCTCTTTTGGCTAAGCACAGAGCCTCCCTATCATCATCCCCTCCCAGAAACACCATGGCCAACCTTAACGTGGAATCTTTTGTAAGCGAAGCACGACCTACTAGGATTCCAACCGAACAGGGAGCCTTTTCCAGGAGCTTCAAGTTTGTTGACCTTATGTTCTTGTCATCAGACTCAATTATACCATCAGCGGACCATCTCCGATGGAATGGAAGGATTATCATGGATGCAAGTTTGTCTAAAGCAAGGATACAAACATCTTCCTTCATGAGGTTAGGTGGAGAGATTACTGTGTAAGTGTTTACTGATGCACCTGGGGTCTCACGTTCGTAAAGATCAAAAGCCAGAATGACCTTGTCTGAGTAAGATTTGAGTGAACCTGAGACTGTCTTTTGAAGACGATGAGGAACAAAAACGGGCAACGACCTCCCAACTAGTTCAATTAGATGCAACACATCCACAGTGATCGGATTGTCTTCTGTTGGATAACAGAGATCAAGGAAATCGGTCATGGGAGATATGTGAGAAGTTTTATGAATGCAAGCCACCACTCTGAGCTCAGAGCCGTATCTCAGGCTCATAATATTCCTTTTCTGATAGCCAGTGTATTTTCTTGCAGGGTCATACAAGTATTTCACAAACATTCTCGTAATGCTCGCTATGATTGGTACAGACGCCATCAAGATTCCATAAGCCTGGCCAGTCAAAACCTGCAACAATTATATTTGAACAAGACTCGGTTACTCGTTCAAACGAATTATTAAACCACTCGAATTGAAGATTATGATTTATTTTTTTTCATATACGTGGTTAAATTACCTTCTCATCGTATACATCATGGTACAAGAACACTTCCACTACTCCTTTACAGTTCAAGATGAGGGCAATGATCAAACCATCACGCAAGGGCATCTTGTAACAGAGTGAAAGCAGCAAATAGGCTAGTATTTTGACCAAAAGGGTCACAATGATGAACGCAACAAGGGTTAAAACTAATGCCACTGTATAGTCCATGGAAAAGTCAACCTTCATGGCACAAGTAGTCACAAAGATTGGCAGGAAGAACCACATGCCAAACAGATGAAGCTTCTTAACCAAGGCAGAGCCCAATGGAGGGCCTTCAGGGACAGACAAGCCAAAGATGAAAGGTCCTAGTATGAATTCCTGGCGCAACAGTATTGAAATCCAACCAAGAGCTAGAACCATTCCGATGATGGCGAATATGTAATGATCCTTCACAGGTCTTCCTTCTCGAGTACGTCTAATGATCCAAAACATGGTTGGTCTGGATATTAATGGGATGAGGATAACGAAGGCAAAAAATAATCCCAAGCCGACAAAATGGATTTGACCGTCAGCATCTTCTTCCAAGGCAGTTCCAATACTTACTATTGTTAAGCTTGTTACGTCACTAACCAAGGCTGCGGTCAACGCCAGCCTTCCCAATTCAGAGTTTATGATTTTCAGGTCACTGAGAAGACAAGCGACCACAGGAAATGAAGTTACGCTATTTGATAGTACCGTAACCTTAAGATCCTCAAAATTTGGTCCCATGGCATGCATTAAGGGCTTATAGAAAAATGACAAGCATGAAAGACCAACCAACGCAGGTGCCACTAATCCCACCAAGGCAACGGTCCAAACTCTGTTCCCTGTTCTTCTGATCATGGTAAAATCCATCTGTACGGTCGTTATAAATGTGAAGAAAGCAAATCCAATCGATGCCACCCCTGCTAGTATTCCTTGACTTCCTAATGGAAACAGCATCTTCCTGTAGTGATTCAAATTCAATGACTTGATCTCAAACGAAGGCCCTAAAATCAGACCAGCCTGCAAATATGGGGCACAGGTAACGAGCTTCATTGCAGAAATGGTTATTTGCCAGATTGGAAATAAACCCTGAACGTACACGTACCATCACTTGGGAAAAGAAGAGAGGCAACCCCAAACGCTTGAAGAAGAAATGGCAGATGTGGGTGGCTGCGAAGATGACAATGATCTGCAATTCAAAAAGGGATAAAATAGAATTCATTGGGGTCCTACCACTCTGTTGGCCACCCCAGAGGCCATCTGAGACTACATTGGGCGGATCCCTGATACAAACTTCATACGTCTCGTCATGATTCCATGCATTCAACAACGTTTGTGCAGCAAATATTGTCGCATTGGCATTCATCTTGGAAGACCCAAAAAAAAAAAGAGGTTTTGGTGATTGGGAATTGAAATGAAGCTAAGGGGAAGGTAACGTACGTTGTACATACGTACGTGTGCGTGTGTGTATATATATAGCTTGGTGTATGCAAGGAATAATAATAACACAAGCTGCTAAATTTGTAAGAGGCGAGTGAGTAAAATAACGTTGTATTATGATTTTCCGGTCATGTGGTTGCTTCGGTGTGAGGGTAAAGGAGTTTGTGGTCACAATATGTTGCTTCCAATGGGACAGACAGGGTAGCGCTTAATTTGTCCTGGAAATGAAACATGAGACAACTCCAGAATTAGACCGAACCTAAAACAAATTTCCTTGTACGAACCATCCTGAGGTATCCAATCACCATCAACCCCAACACTACCAAGTAAAGTTTGGATTAAAGGACCTGAGGTATCCCTGTTTTCATCACTTAATTATACATAAGAATAATATTTATGACATTATAATATAAGAAGAAGAAGAAAAATCAACCCCGAAAATGATGACATTCAATATAACCATAAAAAAATAGAAAAAGTCTAAAATCTAATAATCTACTCTGTTTTGTAGAGATTTGAGATCATCCGGTTCATATAACACTTATGTTACAGGTGCCTGTCATATAAATGGTATTATCAAATGACTGAGTCCGAATTAATAATTAATCAATTGCCATATGAATTTTACAAGATCCAACAACTGATTCTTTATAATAATCTTTATAATAGGCATATAGCCAGTTAGTTTTAGAATGGTCTTGTGAAACTGATTTTAAATCAGCAAGAAAGTTTTGATAATCAAAGGTCTAAAGCTGAAGCAAAATGTTACATTTGGTATTCAATATAAAAGTTAGTTGATTTTTTTAATGTTAAGAAAGTTAATTAACTAACATATTCATTATTTTTTTAAACTAATTTGACTAACTTTAAATTAGTATATAATTTAATTATACAGATAAGTATATTATGATATATGTTATAATTATATAATTTATATAGTTCTTTTGAAATCTTCTAAAAAAACAATTTGCTCTTATATTAGGATCACACTGTATTCTTATTGATTCTCACTTCAGCATCTGGTTTTAAAAAAAAAAAACCCCTCCCAAGATATCTTTCTATAAGGCCGGTAATATTTTAATTAAAAGTCCTAATTTTGCAATGCCAATTATATATTGACACTTTTTTTGGCCAGGAATCAATATAACACATTCATTTCTTCGAAACTTGGACTGAGGGAAACCCATTTCTTCGGAAAGCCAGGAAACCCGATTTGACTTTTGATGAAGGCTAGGGAAAGGGGCGTTTCAAGTCATATGCGAGCATGAACCATCTTTTTCTGCAAAAAAGTAATGGCTCTTCGTTTTTTTCTTGCCCTTCATATAATCCGCTTAAACTTTACAAACAAAATGCTGCTAAAATTATAACGATCTTCAATATAAAACATTTTTTTTGTGGGGGGGGGGGGGTTGGCACTTTTTAAGCAAGGCAGGAGTATATCCGCAAGGCTTGGATTTGGCATTCCTAAAGCATCAGATAAATTGCTTCAGAAACTCCGTAGCTACAAGCCTCCCTCGTGTGTTCACTGACATTTTAAGTTCGCTTATCTCTTTATCAATATCCTGCGAGTTATAAAGCATTAGTCTATTATGCTGTCAATAAAACTAGCAACATGACAGGCATGCAAAGGTAATAAGTTGACAAAATCAAGGACAATCACAAAGGCGAGAATTTGATTAGAGAGCATATGTAATTAATTCATCAATAAACCTCACATGCTTCAAAAAACAAATAGCCACAAAAAATTATGCAGGGCTTATAGGTCTATAATTTATGAAGCAGCCTTCCGTTCTTTGATGAATCCCTATGTTATGTAGACCCATTAGACAGGAGACTTATGCTCTCTAGAATCAAAAGCAAATATTTTCTATGTGATACTCTGATCTTATAACCACAGTACTATATATTGGATTCAGATGATGCTCATGAAAAAAAAAAAGTTTGCGGAGTCTCATCTTTTTGCGTATAAATCACAAAATGAAAGGGCAAATCCAACTTATGGTGTTAAGTAAAGTCTTGCCTCCATAAATTGCACTATAAAATCTATGAGTTTGTGCTTCTGCATCTCCTCACAATGGTAATTTGTTATAAGGAAACTAATGTCATATCCCTGCAGGTGAAGCAGCAAAGAAAAGAAAAAGTCCTTCAGAAGCTATTAAATAAATCACGTAAATAAAAAAAATTGTCTTCTACCATTGTATCAGAAAAAATTGACACTTCACTCTAGCTAACAGCTTGAGGAGAGTAAAGTGCATCAGCATTGCTGCAACAATAAATGGTACAAGTCTATTTCTTTTTAATAAAATTCATTCTTCCATTGAAAGGAGGGAACATTAACGAACACTTCACACTATTGATGCAGCATCCTCAAGAATTACTTAATAATTTTTAAAGATGCAACCTAAATCTTGACTAATTTTGTTTTCCGGCAAGGAGTGTTTACCTTGCCTTTCCACCTGCCCTCAATAACATGTCCATCATCAGCAAAGTCAAAACATTATCTACTACATAGTACATACATAGTAATTGCTCAGAAAACTAATCATCAGGCACCATCAGGGTTAAAGCCTATGTCTAATCGATCAATAGATACAAACCTGTACTGGCCTTCTCCTCAATACTTGGAAGGCCTCGGCTCTCATAGACAAAAATCTAAGAAACTTCTTGGTCAGAATATTTTCAAGTTCATCAGCCTGCTTAACCTACACAAGATGAAGGGAAATTATAATAAAAAAGTGAGGACAAATTGAATTAAATTTTAGAGAGGGTGCATGCATGTGTTAGGGTAAAAAAAGATTATTTCATTGGAAAGGGTGTAAGTTACCAACAACAAGCCTTATCGCACAAGATGGGGTTAGCTATAACATCACATCACGCTATTGTGCTCTATCAATAACTAAAGCTTTGGACATATTGTCAGTTAACCAACACAGAAAATTGAATAGTGAGTAGAATTTACTGCCTTCTGGAGTGTCACAAGTCAAATGAAATCAAATTAGAGATGTCTTGACAATCTGAAACTAAATTGATCAAAATCCATCCAAGACGCTCTAATCTCATGCTAGTAAGAAGAAAGCTTGCCTCCAAACAATGTGATCTCATCGTTTTGAACTTCAATTAATAAAAATCTATAACCTCATCAAATTAGTCCAATAAAGGTCAGTGTTACTTCCTTGAGAATAATTTGGACTTTGCAACACTTGGTCCTATTTTATTTATTTAGCAATTAGATTGAATTCATCATCATTTGGGCCTAGGTGTCTCTAAATTGGTCTCTCAACTTTCAATATTTGGCCAGTGCCCTTTTTGAACGGTATATATATTGTACTTTTAAACTCTTTCTAGACATTTCAACCATTCCACTATTTGCAGCCAACATTAACCATTATTAGCAGAAACTTCACTAGAAATCAGCTCAAATGAATTGATAATATCAAATTTTACCTTGAGACTTATCCGCAGTGAATTAATAGATGTTTCTATTAAGCATTTTTCAGCTTCATTTCGACAGATCAAAACCTGTAATCATTGTAGATATTTCATACGCAGAAGTGATGAATAAAGATATTAGTTAACCAAATATTATTTAGAAAGGGTATAGAAAAAAGATTAAAAAAGTCAGAATTGATAACTGATAGCAACCAACAATAGGCAGCTTGGTCCAGAAATCATAATGCCATTGCCAAACATGTTTAAGCTGAACAAAGTCGCTAAGAAATCAGAATAGAATAGCTCTATCCGCTGATCAATGGATCCCACTCTCTTTTGCTTCACAGAACTTGTATGACCTTTCCCATCTTACATGCAAGTGTTTGTTTAGAAAGAGGTCCACAAATGCAAAGAAGACAAACCAACAAGTGGAAGATGTATTTTTCATACTTTAACCTAACTCTAGACAACGCATAGCAGGTAAAGGCAATCATTCTCAGTCTTAACATAAAAGACCTTAACCCACACAACCTCAACATAAGACCAAGACAAATGTAAATAGTTTATACTTAGACAACCCTGCACCCTGTCTTCTCGCTTGACTAAATCTTAGTAACATGCAGAGAACACATAGAGTATCTTTTAGAATTTCAGAATTTAACCGCCATATCAGACCTCCATACAGGAATTTTAACCAAGTGCCATTCCATGGGGAAAATTTTAGAGCACATAGAAGCTCAAAAGGAGGAAATGGAGCATATAAGCCAATTGATTATTTTACTAGATCTGATTTGGGTGTAATTTCCCCCCAAAAAAGGTAATATTAATTTGAAATAAGATGGACCTTACAGGATTGAGCAGGAGTTCTGGGCTGGTCCTGCAAATAAATGAAGAAGAAATTACCATCTTAACGCACGAAAATATTGCTTCGCTGGCTGTAACAGAATATCATGCATTGGTGAATCATATTAAAAAGACTCAGTGTCAGTAAGGAGGATCCAAAAATCAAATATGTGTATTTTTGTTGTCCCTTTGAAAATCTAGTACTTAGAAATCTGAACTAAGTTAGCCTTCTTGTTTCGTTACTTAGTATCAATGTCATCTACAGAAGAAATCACTATAATGACTGAGGGCATACTTTAGTTCAACCTCTGGCTTGTTATGCCTTTCAACCTCTTGACATGGAAAGTTCTGCAACCAGTATGAAGATATAAAAAACTTGTCATACGATATGTAAGAATTCATAGCGTGATATAGATAGTTATGCTGGGGCTAGAGTAACAATTCGAGGACATAATTTGAACCACGAGAAGCTGAATTGGAGAACATAATAGAAGGACCAATGACGACAATGCTGGTATAAACCTCTCCACAGCAATCATCAGCACAAAATTGCCTCCTTTTGAGACAAAACCCAAAAATATAGCCTTGACTATTATCGCACGGCAAATTCACGAATTCCACTACAATGCGTACCTGCAAGCACATTGCAGCCTCGAGTGTGTTCCTTATGCAGGTCAAGTATAACCGTAATGTGCTAGCCTGAAAAATCGTCCAAATACGACAGAGAGGATCACGCACTAGCAAAGTAAACGAAGTACAACATGACTGCTGCTAACATAGACAGTGGCGAACTCTAACATGATTACGGATCAGAATTCAGAAAAGGAAAAGGCTGATACCATTTGCGAGAGGACAAGATTCGATAAGCTAAGAAGTTTGCAATCTTCGATGCGTCAATGAATGAAGCAATGTTCAGGGGTCTTGCGAATGAGGATTCCCTACTCCTCAGAAGCGTGCTAGCTCAGCCCATCACAGTCGTACGCTCGATCGAACAATCTCCTTGGAACCACGTGTCAAATCAATGAAATCCGTAGAATCTTTTATATCGAAACGGTGCGTTGTTGTTCCCACGAGTTCATCTGCAGTAAATTCCAGGCATCCACTTACAAACTGCACTCGGCGATCAGATCCCGCAATGGGATGAGGAGCACGATCAGCGACACATATCTGAGGAGTAGGGAATCCGCTTACGTTCGTAGAGTGCAAGGGAAGTTTTGCGCAAAATGAATGGGAAAATTGGAAAAGAATGAGGATCCATTGAAAAAGCATCCGACCTGCCGGATTCGAACCAGCGACCTAAGGATCATCTGCTGGACTATTACACCCACTACAGTCCTCCGCTCTACCAACTGAGCTAAGATCGGATCGTTGAAACAAATTGAACTAGAAAATTTGAAATTTCATAGCATTCACTCTGAATCCTATCGAACAACACGTAATACATGTTTGTATGCGATATGGAAGTTTCAATTTGGGTTGATTTGGATAGCTTCAAATATGATTAAGCATAAGCCTTCGTGAAATTAAAAATTTTATACATCAATATGGCAATATTCATTCAAAGGAACAGGGAGAAATATCGAGCTTATGGAGGCAGAACTAGCACGAAGAATGACGATGCAACTCTGTCGAAGGGGAAAGTTGTGCATTTACGTAAAGAAAAGTTGTCCATTACTTGCGTCTGTGCGGGCAACTGGGAACTTCGCCGATCAAACTTTATGGAGAGAAAGGGTGCGGGCAAAATAGAAATTAGAGGACGGTGAATGGTTTGTTTGTTTTGCTGCTCTTTCTTATTTGATCTTCTGTATCAATTTGAATCAGTTAAATCGCATTGGCCTATTCGCCCTCCCTCATGCATACTTAGCACTCGGGTTTGAGGTTGGCTATGGTGTATTTGGCAAATTAATTCTTAGTTGATAGGCCCAGCAAGCATAATCAATCTTGAGATTATAAATAGGCAAGAGCAGCCTTGTCTCTGATACTGTGATCACAATAGAACAGAGGAGGGGTCGCTGCAGAGCAGAATACCAGTCCCCTCGACTTGGTCCATCGATCTCTTTTGACCCCACAATTGTAGACTGACAAGGGATGTGAAAAGCGCGACCGCTACTCCCAAGGCAGCGTGCATTTGAAAGTCAGCTTGATTCTGAGCTCATACTGATATGGTGTCCCCAGGGAGACAACATTTCTTACTAAATATTAGAACCAGGTATAAAACTGCTTGCATGCAAATTCAAGTTTTTCGCATACAACACTATGCAAGAGTAACGAGGAGAGTCCACGGACAAGTATAGAACAAAGCTAAAAGTTGACAAACATGATTGATCAACTCGAAAAGGGCGTACTTCAACAAGTACTATAGAAAATCAACAGTCTTAATCCGAGGCCTCAACACCAATCTTTCTCTTTTAGGAGTGAGCAATGGATAAAGGCGTACTTCAACAAGATCTCATAAAATTAAATTCTACAATATATATATATATATATATAAAAGACACCAGTCGCTACTCTGAACCAGCATTTACAGAGTGATTTACAACCATTGAACTTAAAAACACTAGATTGCAGATTTAAAACCGAAATGCAAAAATCAGGGGTTGACACCATTACACTCCTTGTACCCGCAACTTACTGGCAACATAGAGCAAATGGCTTATGTTCGTAGACGGGTAATTTTGCAGCAACTTCAGATTGGACGTGAAATCGCCCGCTAGAAGGCGTCTCCGAACAAGAATTAGCATTGCACAGCATATCCGTAACAGAGTTTCCTACACAGTATTAGGACAGTTAGTTCCCCTACCAAATTATACATATTCAGCAACCCTTAGTTCCCCTACCAAATTATACATATTCAGCAACCCAACTGATCTACCATCATCAGTTCTACAAACAAATTTCATAAAGCAGCAGCAATTTCAGAGGTGAGCGACCAAAAGCATAAAAACTTGAGCATTAAGACCCTACCACTTTCCCATGGTCAAGAAAAAAAAGCCCCTACCATTTCAAACCAGAGATATTAGAAGTTGGAACTTCATTATGTCCTATAAATGTGACCAATCCAGCATGACTAAACTTCAGCTTTGCTTTATTATGCGCTATTCATGAATATGTAGCTTTCAGCTTCAAACACTTCTTAATTCCAGGGTAGGTAAATACGACGGTCATCGTACCTGTGGACCTTCTGGATCACTTAGAAGAGTGTCCCAAATGAAAAGGCAGTCAGCAAAATTGAATTCCTGAGTCAAGAGGAGAGTAATCCACCTAAACGCATAGAATTGGGGATTGACCTGACAATTGATACCAGAAAAATAAGGCTTCTCTGACACACAAAGCAGCAGCCAAAGCCAAAAAAAGAACCTATACTGCTACAACAAAGATGCGGCTACAAATCAGACTTTTATGTTTATTTATTATTGATTGTTGTTGGAGAGAGGATGAACAATCCATTGAAACACATCCAACAACAAAAGTAGACTAAAATCTTAAATCCAAGTGCCAACCAGATTTAGTGATTGACAAATTTTCTGTGCATAATCTTCCTCTCCTCACCCTTTTTCCACTCTCAAACTGATGATTTTGTCGCATTAGTTCTAACAATCCATTTTGTCCAGACACTATGAATATAACAACTTTAATGTATGCTTACAGTATTTTCCGCCACATAATCTCTGAAAACCATTTTGATCCATCGGTAGATTTATAGCCATACACAAGAACCAATCATACACTCAATTATATGTGGGGGGAAAGGTCCCAGGCAGTAACTTTCACGCTTAGAGCTATGAATGTATGGGTTCATAAATTTGATGAACAATAAAGCCTTCATTAGAAGAGTAAAAATCTTCAATGGCAACCCAGCCAACCCCAGACAAAATCCTATAAATGCATACAGTAGATATTGCATCATATGCATGAATTTTTCAATAACCAGCACAAGAAGTTGTAACATCCAGGCCTAAACTGACTTAAAAATGAATAAATTAACAATAAAGTGCTGCCTAGACAATCAAACAGTTGCCTAACCCAAATGATTCCTGCCTTTCACTAAGCTGGAAAGTTGTGGGCAAATGTTATAAAGCGATGAAAGTTATACTTAGATTCTTACTTTAGTTGTAATCTCAAGATGACGCCACAGCTCTTCATCATGTTGTCTCAAAAGCTGTGACAATCGACCAATAGTGGAACGGATTCCCACAACACTGTTGTCAAGTTGTTGACAAAAATTATCTCGGAACCCACTTAATAGCTCCACAAAACAAAAAAATGTGTCTGCTTCAACAAAGGCCTGAATATGTTGGAGTACGGGACAGTTAATATGATTAATGAATTAATAAGCACAAAATAGAATATGACCCGCATCTTTGCAAGCTTTAGCCAGCAAAAACTAGAGATGGCTAACACCAAACAAAAATTGAGATGTACAACCATATTGACCGAAACAAAGAATGAAACTTGGACATGGATAAGGAATGTGAGAATAGACTGTAAAGACAATAGCTTATCTAGTACTATGACAACTAATTTAAGAGAGAGAGAAATCTACTGAGATTTAGAGAAGGATGTACTTACTGTATTTTCTTCATCCGAATCATTTTTAAACACATAGAATAGAGGAGCCAATATCTCATTCATCCCTTGAACATATCTTACACCAGGGTTTAATTTTGCGAAAATAATTAATATGTTCCTCAAAGCCTCCTGAAAATACCCCCGACAAGAAAACGTTTAAAAAAGGATTTTTGCTGGGAAGAAAAAGATATGAATGTGGATTTCTGTAAATTTCAAGAGAGATGAATGGGAGAACCTGATTTGATTTTGCAAACTGCGAGTCACCAGAAAAAAAATTCATATCTGGATGAGTGCGCTTCACATCTCGATCAATTTGCTCTATTATCTCTGTGTCCTGTCAAACGCAAAGAGGACAATTTAACACCAAAATATAAGGTATCTGACCACCTTCACACGCAAAAGAATCAATCAGAGTTTTTATGAAGTAAAGGATAAATATGTTCACACAAGATTAAAATTTTCACAATAGCATCATAGTTGGTGCAACAAGTTTCATAAACACCATTATTAATACATACAAGGCACACGCACATGTATATACCACATCATAATTTAGTTTTCATCCAAATAAACTCTAACACTGCATGTTGTAGACTACCTGGAAGAACTGATTCCATATGCTAGTCTTTCCAAGACTCAAGGGATGCTCCTCGTGAGTAACTTCAGATCTAGAGAGCAAGCCTCGACTCCCACATTTTGCATCAGAAGTGTCACTTGTAGAGCTGTACATCCTCCTTGTAATTTCTGACTAACTAGCCACAGAAACGTTCAGAGAGCCAAACAGACGAAGAAAATAATATATTTTTCACGTTAGAATTAATAAACCAAGATTCATTATTTTAATACATTTAGTGGCATTTGAAGTCTTGAGCAGGCGTAGTCAATAGTCATCCACTCCATTATGTAAAAAGCACAGTAACCACCAATTAAAATTAAATCAAAATTTCATCAAATAGAAAATCATCAAAACTCAGATAATTATGGTGCAACAAGTTACTCTAATACAACACCACAGTGCTAGTTTAAACATAAAAGTTTTTCAATTGTTAACACTACCATTAATCTAGGGAAACATCAAGCACTGCCCTTATCCGTTTCAACTGAAGGGTAAGCTGCTATCAAGATGCCGCTAATAATGTGGATAAAAAGACCGGTTTTCCACAAAAAATTTCATTTTTCCCGCCAATTGCCCAAACTATTTATAAGTTGTCTCAAAGAAGGTTATATGAAAAACACATTGATCATAACTTACAGGATTCATCAGCATATCCTCTTTGAAATGCTTATATTGAGACCTCTTCTTAGCTAATTCAGATAACCAAAGGCTTCGATCCGGTGGAAGATATCCAAGCAAAAGCTGCACGTGTCCATACGCATCAATTGCTATGGTGCTATCCAATTTCGCTTACCAGCTCTTGTTTATTATGGATGTGGAAAACACAACCATTTAGACCAACTGAAAGCACCCAAACTAAATCCCTAGCCGCAAGCACGTCAAAATAGGATCCCAACAAATATCATTTATCTGCGGCCCCAAAAACTAAGTCCCTTGACTTAAGATTATCATTTCTAACACCAAAGAAAGACAGAATTTTAACACATCGCCGAGCAATTTACCTTCCATACGGTAGAACGTATCCCAGCACCATCGGATATACCTTGACATGCAATTCTCCGCAGCTCCCTCACATCTATCACCTTTCTCGATAGCTAACCAGTAGAGAAGCGAAGAAATCAAGAAAATGAAAAAGAGCAAGAGTCACAGATTCAGTAATCAAGAGTTCGTTTTGTTAATTGGGGAAAACTTGGAGCTCGAGAAGATAAAGTAGAGAGTAAACCTCGGCCAGCAATTGAGCTTGTCGAGAGATGTCATCTGTTGAAGGAGTAGAAATGCCGTTGTGATCGTTTGCCACATGATTGGTTCTCGAATCTTCGATTATCTGGGCTTGTGGAGGATCTTCTCTGACGGGTGGTGAAGGCGGAGAAGGTGCAGGTAAAGGTGGGTCCACCGCTGCGTAGGTGTTGGTGGATGTGATGGTGGAGTGGCGGAGATCACGGTGGTCGTCAGATGAAGGAGCAGAGAACCAGAGAGAACTGTTCAGCCAGTCGGGAACCCGCTTCTTCACCATTTTGAGCACACGCAGATTCCTTGAAATCTATAATTTCTAGGGTTTTTCGGTTTCAAGTTTCTATTTGCAGATGGCACTAGGAACGAAGGAGGTGCGACGTGCGAGTCGATACCAGATGAGAAAACTGATACCAACAGCTCCAGATGGCATGTTTGGCCAAAGCAAACGAAGTTAATGACACTCTACCTTGTAAATTGTAATTAATTCGGAAGATCCCGTGTATTACCTCCTGTTACCTGACTCTTCGTTACATTAAAATATTAAATAACTCACTTTAATATATATATATATATATATTTTACATAAATAAATATTTTTAAGTAATTTATTTTAATTTTTAATATTCTTAAAATTTTTACAGGTGGTAAAAAAAATCAATTGCCAAAAGAATATGATTTAAGTTACAAATTAGCTTAAAAGTTTCAATTTAAAAGTAATATTGATCCAAAAAAATTTTTAACTCCAACATTGTTCACAAGATTTTAAAAAGTAACAAAGTTATTCTATTTTAAAAAAATTAAATATTTTAGTGAAAAAAGTAACACTATTTTAAAATTTTTCAAGTAATCTTCAACCTAAAAAATTTCATAATAATATTGTTGCTGAGTGAAAATTTCTCAGACTAAGTTTATGTTATTTTTTATTTATTTAAAAAGGCAAGCAAAAGCTGCAAGAGAAATATTTCCAATTGTAAATATAACAGTAAATAAGATTTGACAGATTTAGTGGATAAATGGGCTTCTTAGACATTTATCGAAAGACAGCCCACCTGGGTGATATTTAGACCTAAAAGTGAAATAATGCATTTGGCATCAAATCAAACCTCTCAATTAATTCTTATATCAAGACAAAAACTATAAATTTTAGTTTGATCAAACAACTTTCAATGGATATCATTAGTGCCGGTAAAAGCGGGTCAGCCCGCGGGTTGCGGGTTAGTGAGCTGGACGGGCCAGCCCGTCAACTTTTTTATTTTTGTAAAAAAAAATTAAAAAATAAATTCTTTTTCATTTTTTACCCAATTTTTTCTTATAAGATTGCATATTTATGCTATTTTCTTTCAAATTCTATAATTAAGTATTCAATAATTTCTTACAAATAGAATTTAATATTACTTTTATCCTTATAAAAAATATTGGGATGAAAAAAGGTAAAAATATATAAGATATAATAATTTAAAAAATTAAAAAATTAAAAAAAATAGAAAAGCGGGCTGACGGGCCAACCCGCGGTGCGGCTAAATCAGCCCGAGCCCGCCAGAATCTGGCGGGCTGGCGGGTTGGATCCGCGGGCCCAACCCGCGTTACCGGTGCTAGATATCATGCTTGTCTTTCATTTTAATTTAATGCTTCAATTCAAATTTGCTTCGAAATTATTTTTAAATTTTTTAGTATTTCAAGATATTCACATGAGTGTTCTAACAAAAGGCATAAATTAAAGGTGAAAGAATTAAATTAAGGAAAAAAAACCGATAACCTAAAATCCATCTTCAAGAGTAATAATATACTATTTGATCAGTGTTGCTCTCCCAGGAATTATTAGGTATCTTTTCTTCTTGTGGGTCTTCTCCAAGATTGGGGGAAAAAGGGTAGAGGACTTGCGTTTGTGGATGAGAGGGACCCCTAGGTACTTCTCCAAATCGCTTGTGAGACCAACTCCCAGCTTAGTACTTAACTCAACTTCCCTTGAGAAGTGGATGTTCCGAGAAAAACACATCTTTGTCTTCGCCTTATTTATCCTTTGACCCGAAGCAGAACAGAACCTGTCTAAACACTTGCCCATCACCTCAACCTGGTTCTCTGAGGCTTCCCCGAACAAAACCATATCATCCGCGAAGAAAAGATGAGATATCCTTGGCCCCCTCTATTCATTTGAATCGGGGACCACTCTCCGGCCTCAATAGCATCCTCAATTATGTGGCTCAATCTCTCCATGCAAAGTGTGAAAATATATGGGGATAAAGGGTCTCCATGTCAAATACCTCTGGATGGTTCAAACTTTTTTGTAGGTTCCCCATTCCATAAGACTTGGAAGTTGGTTGTGGATATGCCAGCCATTATCACTTCGATCATCCAATCATCTAGTCCCACCACTCGTAGGGTATCCCAGATAAAATCCAAATCAAGTTTATCATACGCTTTTTCCAAATTCACCTTCACAGCAAGCCACTCTGTGCGCCCTCTCTTGCATCTCATGGAATGAATAACCTCCTAAGCAATTATGACATTATCACTGCTTTGTCAATGAAGCTACATTGATGTCTTCAAACTACCTTTCCCATAATGTTCTTCAGGCAGCTGCTAACAATCTCAGATACATATGCTGGGATATCTGGGTGGCGAGATGCAAAGCGATCTTTGGAGAAGCAGACGGGAGGATCATACTAATGCCAATAGAAGCCTCTACCGCACATGTTGGGATAGGGAACTCAGCAATAACTGCAGATTCTACATAAACGATTGCGCACTATTTCCGCAAAACGAGGACCGAATAAAATACTTCATTTGATTGGAGGCTGATGGATCCATCCTCCAAAGTGGCCTTTGTCGCTACGGGGGAGTGATTCGTGATAAGGAAGGCAATTGGATAAGCAGTTATAGCGGGAAACTAGCACCAATTCCTCCTGCAATAGCGGAGATTTTGGGAATAATCAATAGGCTAAATATATGCTGGAAAGGTCACTGGAAGATTTTCGTACATTCTTATTGTAACGAAGCTATTAACCTAATTATCAGAGAGAGTAATAATGATCATCTTTTTCAAGATATTATAGATGATGCAAGAGCGCTGATTTATCATATGGATTGGCAAGTAGTTATTAGTAATAGCTTTTGTGAGGATTTATGTATGGCGGACTCGTTAGCTAAATACTCTCATGTTATGGATGCCCCTTTTGTATCTTCAGCCTTCCACCACCTATAGGTTTAGGGATGGGGGATGATGAGGGGGTTACCCCTAATATGTAATCTCTTGATGTTCTGTCTTAAGTCTTAAGTAATGATATCAGTATTGTTCAAAAAAAAAATACTATTTGATAAGGGCATCTCATTTGAATCCCAATAGAATTATCAATAGAAGCTATTCAATTCAATGGGATTTACCATCTCTCAAAATTCTTATAGACTTCTAACATAAAGTATAGATAAAAAAAGTGGCCAAAAACAAAATTAAGAAATGCATTATACCTCTATTTTGGTTGTAAATACTAAATAGACAGATGGTTCGCTAATTGTTGGTTACACAACGATAACGTTAACATGTCGAAGATACATTGTTCCAGATCAAGCTTCTCCAAATATTCCATGGCCTCGTAGATACAACGTTCCAGACACAATGCAGTTTAACCTGAACTGAATCACAAACTCAGCTAAAATCGCATCTTTCTTCTTTTAGATTTAAAATTAAAATTACAATGCCACAAAAAGTGAGAGAACGGAGATCAAGGGAACCAAACCAAGCCAGTCTGTTTAAGGGGAGCGTAATTCCAGAAGCAATAAAACTCAGCGGTAGCTGCAGCCACCTCCATCTTGGTCCGTCATGGCGTCAATTTCATCTCCGTCCTTCATTTTCAGCTAAAAAATAAGCTCTCAAGTCAGTCTATAATATATAGCTTGAGATTTTAGAACACAGTTCAAGACAAAGATAAGGATGAATCGGTGAATCTGTGCGCCAGAAACCATGGAAATGTGGAGATGGAAGCAACAGTTTCAAAAGGCGCAAACTTCCTACACTATATCTCTCTCTAATGCCAGAAACCATGGAATTGTGGTAAAGAAAAGCATGAAGAAGAAGAAGAATACATAGAACAAGACTCACAAGGTCTGGCGTACTATTGACCTTAATGCGCTTGCCACGATACAAAAAGCGCATGGATCTGTAGCTGACCTCCTGGCGCTCACAGAAGACAAAGAGAAGCTTGATCAGCTTACTCTCACGCTTCATCCTGAAACATCGCTTCAGCCCGTCCTACACACAAACAAACAAATCAAGACCAAACTATATATAATAGAAGGAAGGAATCAAAGGAGAGACAAATGAAGAACAAAGCAGAGACGGATTCAAAAGAGCACGAGTGAGAGACCTGGGTGGCGATCTTAAGGACGATAACTGGGGTTTCATCCTCCATGTCCATGGCTGGCTATAGCTAAAGAGTCCCACTTCTCGCTTCTGAAAGAAAAGCACCAGGCCCCCGGGTGGGTGGACTGTGGAGTTTATACTAAATAGTGAGCCTTGTCATTGTCGATAGTCATCCTTGATGGTCAGGAGTTTCCACTGCGGTGTATGATGAGCACTGCGCCACTGCTCCGTCACGTGGACCCTTGACTGGCCCTACCTAGTCTGTAATTCATTATAATTCGGGGAGGAAAAAGAACGTTCTTGTCTGGGAACAACGTTTCGAAAACGGTACACGTAATTAAGATAAAGGGTTCATTTGGTAAACCTGTTGGCATAATGAGTGTGTTTACCGAGACACTTTTCCTCTCACATAAACTACCTCGGAATCTGTATCATTTTTCCCAACGGAGCCAAAATCATCTTAAAATTTGAAATTCATAAAATCACTTCGGAAGCTATGAACTCATTTCTCCCAACGGATTCCCAAACGCACACAATATTTATTTTTATAAGTATTTACATTTTTCAAAAAAAATTATTTTAGGTATAAAACTTCGTTTTAAAATTTAAATTTTAAAAAAGTTATTTTCTTATTAAGTCACACCCTCTCTCCTAATAAATTTTCTCTTTCTTACTTTTTATTTCTTTCTCTATCATTTTTCCTACAAACTTTTTACATCAAACTCCGTAAAAGCCAATAACTTCCCAAACACAATCTTTTAAAACCTATGTTTTACTTCAAAATCCGTAAAAGCATCCAAAATCTAAGTTTTATATGAGAATTTGAAAAATTTATTTTGAAAATAACTTTCAAACAAACACTAAAATCACATAGTGACTCCATAATTAATTCCTATTCGAATGGATTAATACTAATGTGGTAGATTTTTCAAAATACATCTAATACAACTTTTCACTATGTATCTATATGTCCGTTTAGGAATGCGGTAGAGACGTAATTTTACGCAAGCTGAGGTAAATATGTGGAAGCGATTATCTCATTTTACAAAAAAATACTGTTGAACGTACTTTCAAATAGTAAATAAGCTTTTTCAAATAATCAGGAGCTTGTAATTATGTTTACTCATTGTCATTACAATATTACTTCCTCCTTCTGCAAAAGTTGTCGAAAAACCTTATAAATTTTGTAATTATAATATATAATTTAAAATATTTGTACATATCATTCTATAAATTGGATAAATTAATTTAAAAATGATAAATATATCAGTTGATTAATGGAAATGGATATGGATATTGATTTTGATGGAAATGGAAATGGATATGGTACACTGAAATTGATTTTGATGGAAATGGAAATGGATATGGATATGGAAATGAAGATGGATATGGAGTTTAAAAGTGCGTTTGGTATGTCATGGAAATGGAATCTAATTTTTATACAAAAAGACTGAAATGCCCTTTTACATGTAAAAATAAAAATAAATTTTTAAAAAATAAAAATAAAATGAAGGATTCATGCTTGCTTTCGGTGCGTCAAAAAATTGCAGTTGCTACAGTGTCGTCGTCTTCAACGTTGAGGTGCCGGCGAGTTCTTGACTTCAACGTTGAGCAAGAGCATCTCTTCAGCGACGACAAGTTCCTCAGACTTGAGTGGCGATGACGAGTTTCGCTTCTCGCCATTGCTGGAACCATTGTGCCGTCGTTGGGGTGCCGGTGTCGTGGGTTCAACTGAAACCATCGTTCCTTCGTCTTCGTGCCTTCATCCTCGCTGGAATGAAAAGCTTCATCCTCGTCATCGTGCCTTCATCCTCGC
>JANTPZ010137228.1:0-10395 GCA_025593235.1 Vachellia pachyceras
TAATGACTCAATGAGTATTTTTCCTTTATAGAGGAACTTATAAGCTTCAAGTAGAAATTGGAATCACTCAATTTCGATTTTTCTAGAATTAGTTATGAATTTTCAAAGTTGGCCCAAAAATATGTGAATAGTGACGTGAATAGTAACCCTAAACTTGAAAATTTTATTTTTCACTCTTTGGTTACTCTAAGTCAGTAAAGGCCTAAAGGTGCTTCCAAATAGATATTTAATGAAGCTAAAGGTAAAGTTTAAGGAGTGTCACAGGTGCTACCGGTTCCAGTGAAGTTATGCATGATGTTTCGACAAAATCAAATGAAATTCCTCCCCCGGAGGTGTCATCACTATTGATACAAGGTAGGGCATTCATGCACATGTCGGTGAACTTGATAGAGTGTGAATGTGGCATGGAAAGCATACTGTCAACCAATGAGAAATGAGTGCATGTTTCAAGAGTTTTGCAAGAACATATGGGTTTATCAAAAGATTCGAGAGGGTATGATGAATCGTTTTCAGAATTTGATGTAATGGTTAGAGGATTTGAACATGCTAGTGCATCTTCCAAATCAAAATCAACACATGCATCATCAATGGCCATATCAATAGGCATTAATACTCATAAGAGAATAATCCTCATAGGGGTGCTTCATGGCTTTATACATATTAAAGTGGATCTTATTTTCTCCAACTTCCATTGATATACTCCCCTCTTTCATGCTAACAATGATATTACCAATCTTTAAGAAGGGTTTGCCCAAGATTAAAGTGGATTCATGGATAGATTCATTGGACATGTCGAGCACATAGAAATCAGCTGGAAAAACTAAATCCTTCACCTTTACCAAAATGTCCTCCACCACCCCCTCAGGATACCTAATTGTCATGTTAGCTAATTGGAGCACTACAGTTGTCGGTTTTAGGTTTTTGACTCCCAAAGCTTCATAGACAGACTTAGGCATCACATTGATAACAGCCCATAGATCTAACAATGCCCCATATGGTTACTTTGCCTATAGCACAAGGGATGGTAAAAGATATAGGGTCTTGACACTTAACTAGGATTTGGGGTTTAAAGAGGGCGGACACATTTGAACTTACATGGACCCTCTCATTTGGCCTGAATTTTCTCTTGTTAGTGTAAAGGTCTTTAAGGTATTTGGCATATATGGGAACTCTTTTCACTAGGTCAAGCAATGGAATATTGACCTATACTTTACTAAACAAATTGAAGACTTCTTTTTCATGTTTCTTTTTAGCAATTTTCTTACTCATCAAATAAGAATTTGGAAAAGGAAGTTCCTCAATATTTACCTCCTTACCTTTGGTTGAGGTGGGTCCATGCTTGCCTCCTTTAGCGTTTGCATGTGAGTGCTGAGTTCCTTGCTCAGAAGCTAAATTCCCTTCTTCCATGTGTGAGGAGGATCCTTCTCCTCTGAACATCAACGCTCTCTCTTTAGCACTTTCACTGCTATTCCCTTTTGTGGTTGGATGTGGTAGGCTCTCACACTCAATGCTCTCTTCTTCTTTCTCCTCTTCCTCCTCTTCGCTGAATTTGACTTGTTTCCCACTTCTCAAATTGATAGCATTAAGGCTCTTGGGATTTATAACAGTGTTGGAGGGATGGAGCCACTACTCCTTGCTTGTTGCTCACTCAAGTTGTTAGAGCAAGTGACAAAGGATTTTAAGTTTTCAGCCTTTGTCTCCCACTGACCATCCTCTTCTCTAAAGAGGCATGTCTCGTATCATTCTTTGAGGAGTCTTTTTGAATCAGAGAGGCAATTAAGTTGAATTGGTTGGTAGTAGAAGCTTGCTCTTCATTGAGTAGCATCATCATGTTATGTAGAAGCTGATTCGTGTCCTCTTTCTGTGGTATACTTAAGGCTTGTTGAGTAGGTGGCATATTAGGACCTGATGGTCTAGCTCCTCCACCTCTCTGGAATCTATTAGGCCCATTACCTTCTTTACTCCTCCAACTGAATTAGGGTTCGCTTTCCACCCTTCATTGTATGTGTTGGAGTAGGGATCCCATTTCTGGTTGGGTCTCCCTTGATACATTGCAGACACTTCTTCATATCGACTAGGGCAAACACTTGATATGTGCATAACCGAACCATAAGTCTCACAACTTGGTGCAGCTAGATCCACAGAAGGTTGTGGTTTACTCACATTCAAATTTTTCAACTCAGCATTAATGATAGACAGTTGAGATGTTACCTTACTTTCCAAATAGTCAGCCTTAGACTCTAGAGTTCCATCCTCCAATTGTGGTTGGTGGAAGTTTCTAATTCATGTATTGCTCTAGTGTCTCTCATACTACATTGTTGGTGATTCAGTGCCATCTTCTTTATCAATTCTCAAGCCTTTTCAGCAGTGAGGTCAATCAGTGAACCTCCTGAGGCTGCATCCAACATCCCCTTCTCCTAACTCTTCAACCCATCTTAGAAGTACTGGACCAGTTGCTCATTTGAGATTTGGTGATGAGGGCATCTAGATATGAGATCTTGAAATATATTCTAGTAATCATACAAAGACTCATCAAACTCCTGTCTAGCTAAATAGATTTCCTTTCTCATAGATGAAGTCCTAGATGCTGGGAAATACTTCTCTAAAAAGGCTTTCCTTAAATTACCCCAACTTTGGTACGCATTGACCACATGTCTATGAAGGCTCATAAACCACTCCCTTGCCTTTTCCTCCAGTGAAAGATGGAACACTTTCCACAATACTTGGTCAAGAGAAGGTTCCACCGGTTTCATGCTCTGACAAATCATAGACAATGATTGTAGGTGGGTGTAGGGATCCTCTCCTGCCAATCTATGAAATTTAGGTAAAGAGTTAATAAGCAATCCTTTAAATTCAAAGTTCACATCATAATTAGGGCAAGTAGCAGTAAATGGATCATAATTCACATCAGATGTGGTTGCTTCCCTAATCGTTCTCCTTCTATTGTTAACATTGTTTTCCTCCATTCGCTCTCCTTAACCATTCCTTTCATTACCACCATTCTCTGGTTAATTAGCATTTAAGTTTTGGTTTTGGTGGTTTGGTTTATTCTCAACCATTGGTCTCTCTCCCAAAGGATTTCCTATGATGTCTACTTCTACTAATCAATATTTTCTAAACTAGGTTCTACTTCACTGGCTACCTTACTACTCCCTTCACCTCTTTTTGCCTTGCGGTTTTTCCTAAGAGTCCTCTCAATTTCTGGGTCGTAAGTTAAAAAGTTGGTTTTACGGGGCATTCAAGGTAAGCATAGAAATAAAGAAAGACAAAAATCAACTTGCAACTCACAACTCAAGTTAAAAGATGTAATGTGTGTATGCAAGTGTATGTATGAGTGTGTATGGTTGTACTGGAAAATGAAATGAATGGAATGAATAAAGTTTAGAAAGGAGTTGTTGGCCGTGGCAAAAATTAAATTTTGTTATGGCGTAACCAACCCAAGAGGGTTGAACAGTTGAAAGTCAATGTTACGTCACGGTAAAAATACAAGTTCATCGCAGTGAACTACACTCGACAGGATGTCCCTCCTTAAAATCAAAATTCACCGTGGCAAAAACTAGAGTTGGCCGTGGCTAAAATGCGAAGACTGATGCATCATGCAGATGAAAACAATATCTTTGTTTGTATTTTCTAAAACTTAATGCTATGATATGCACAATGTAAACCAATGATATGAACAAATACAACAAACAAATGGCACAAGCTAGCCTAACCTAATTGCTAGGCTCCCCGGCAACGGCGCCATTTTTTATTCGGCCACAATTGAAAGTAAAAACTTTTCGTTGTTAAATGTCTTGGAAATGTATCAAAACACTTGTGATTTCCAAGGATTGCACTATAGGGTGCAACCCCAGGGTCGTTCTCTACGGAGCCTTAGGTGCAACTAGTTTAATTAACTTGAGATTAAATTCGCTGTAAAGAAAGAAAACTAGTGTTTATTTGTAAATCTTGAATCAAAAGTAAATACTTAAAACAAATTTTGTTTTTAGCTTTTTTTGGATTAAGGGAATGTGACAAAAACTAAGTGATGGAATGCAAAGGCTAGTTGATTAATGACTTCCCTTTGAAAATGGTTTAGGCTATCATAGTTCAAAAATGATAAGGATGAGTAATAGTTTCGCACTAAGTTTCATAATCAAAATCCTAACAACTCGCTAGGTTAGAAATTCCATGCAATGATGAACTCCATTCCATGAAACTCTTTGAAAACACTTAGTTTGTGTAATGAAATTGCTAAGTGAAAAATCCAATTCAAAACATTATCATCTCAAATATCAAGCACAACTAGAAAGATAAGAGAGAATAACAAAGATTGCATTGAATAGGTAGTAATGAGAATTCACACTACCAAGTCAAACACAAAGCAATACATAAGCAATCCAAGTTTGGTACGACCGTAACCAAGTATTTAAGTACAAATCACTAGTCCTAACTCAGCAACTAAGTAATCTATAGCAAAAATACATATTGAAACTATTACTCCCCTGATTTAACCCTTGAACTCAAGACTTCTCCATCTCCAAGAGGAACAAGAGGTTTAGTACTCATAGGACACAACTTAAAACTCCGATGAAAGAATGTAGGTGCATGATGGTTTGGAAGTAGAGGAAGAAAGGAAGAAATATGGCTACTAGGGTTGTGTGAGTGGAAGAAAAGAGGAAATGAGATGGAAGGTAGAACTCTCCAGTGGCTACTGCATCCCCCTTTCCTTCTGTCCAAAAATTACCCTAAATAGGGTTTCTAAACCATTCTGGGTCGGGTTCACAACATGGGTTGGTTATTCTTTCCATTTGGACCTTGATCTGGTTACTGATTCACAATATTCGCCGCAGCAAACCTCTCTTGAGAGCACTTTGCTTGCCTGCTTGAGTTTGGGCTCGGCGAAAGTTGAAATGCGCCACAGTGAACTATTCCAAAGCTGCTTCCTTTCATTCTTTACTAGAGTTCCTGAAATGAAACAACAATGATTTGAAGTATCACTTGCTCATGATTAGAATTAAGTGTAAATGTATCATATTTCATCGCAATTGCACCCAAAATCAAGCTAACAAGATCAACAACTCTTGTTTCCAAATTAAGCTCAATTAAGGTCATGATGGGCCAAAAATGCATTAAATGCTTTGGAAATCCTATCAAAAGTAATAAAGAAAAGTAGCTCAATCAATCAGTTGTGCAATTATCTTTTTCTCTCATCCTTGATCTTCAAACGAATATGAGGCCATTGTGCAGGAGCAAATAGCCGATGCTCATTAACATGAAGTACTTAAGGCTTTAATTCAATCTTAGTGAGAGTATTTGCTGGTTCTTTTTCTTGATATTTTTAAAAAAACCAAAAAAATAAATACAGGCACCAATCTATATGTAAAGCTTTCAATCTTTAGTAACTAGTATTTTAATTGCCCTATAACCACAAGTTACAAGGACACGATGCAGATCAATCAATATTAACTTTCTTAATAATTTATCGGGCAATAGTTTCAAGATGGTTATGCTATAAATGGTTAAATGAGCAGTAAACATATGTAAGAAAGATTGATCATATTAGTGAAGTGTAGATAAATTCACCAATACCATCTTATTTGCTAGTTCATTTGGTGCGAACCACTAGGCAAAGATCCCAAGAACCCACAACCAATTTGAAATAAACGCACCCAAACAATGATAAACAAAGGTCGACAATCCACTTGAACCCTTGAACATAGGAGAACAAGAACCCTAAGTGTTGAAAGACGCCACAAGGTTGATCAATTCCTAATAAGCTTGTTAGTTTTGAAAAGAACCTTAGCATAAAAATGCAAACTTTTATTCAAAATCCCAGTCTCGTCTCAAAAGAGACAGTTACAAAGTATTTAAATGAAACTCACAAATCTGACCTAATTTGCATTAATTGCAAATATTAAATTCTAATTAAAAAAAGGAAACTATTTAAAAAGGAAAGTCAAAAGTTACCTAATTTGCAGTAAATGCAAAGAAGGAAACTCTTAAAAAAGGAAACTCAAAAGTTACATAATTTGTAGTAAATGTAATTATTAAATTCTACTTTAAAGAAAAGGAAACTCTCAAGAAAAAGGAAACTTTGCCAACTAATAATAAATTTTCGTACAAATAAAACCCATAAAACATTATCATAATTTAAGGACCAAAATGTTATTATTTAGGCCTAAATGAGTCCTCCCATGTGAAGTACTTGGCCCAAGCTCTTTAGTTTCATGTCTCTAAGCCCAAAACTTGATCCGTAGCTCCATTGTCAGCCCAAATGAGATTATGACGTTTTCAACTCTTTTGATTGGACCACTTGAAATTTGTAGAGGCTCATTTGAATTTGATGCATCATGCTGAGTCGCATCATTCCCTCTCTCCTCAAAGAGATTCTTCTTCAAATCTTCAACATGTGAGTAAAATAAGGGCATGATACTTCTTGAGGGAAAAAATCCATCAGGTGGTTTCTTAGGAAACAAACTAAGAACACCTGCAACACACTAGAATGAGAATGAAAGCAATTATGAATATCATCATTAACCGATGAATTATCCTTGAATAATTCAGAATCTCACTTTTCTCACAAATCTTTTCATTTTACTTTTCACTCAATTCAAAACTTTCCTTTTTACTCTATTTATTTTGAGAACAATTTATACTCTCAATCTCTTTTTTTCCTTCAAACACAACTTTTTCTCTACAACAGTCTCACAAAAATCATTCCCACTTGTATTTTATCTTTTCTTTTCATCATTGAGGGGATCTTTTTCAACCACATTGTTGACACTTGGAATAAGAATTTCTTCTTCTATGCATTTTTTCGCATGAATTTCAGCATTAAATTCTTCTTCAATCACAAGATCAGTGCTTGGAATAGGGAGGTCTTCTTCTATACGTTTTTCCTCAAGATCTTCAGTATTCAATTCCTCCTCCTTGGTTGCCTCTATAATAAGGGAAGGAACAATCATAGGTTCATTCTTCTTTGAACTTGATCTACTTTTTGAAATATCCCCTTGCTTCATTATGCGTTCATGCTCTACAACTAGAGGAACCAAATCTTTGATATCTATGAAGATCCACATCCCTGCAAAAATAGCAACTCAGGATTAAGCCCACACACAAAATGATCCTTAGTCACCATTGGAGTTTTCTTCACACAAGCTCTTATCATAACTAACTCCAACTCTTGAAAATATTCATTAACACACATGGAGCCTTATTTCAACTCTTTCAACTTTCTATAAAAGTCTCTTTTTGACTTGCAGAGTAATGATTAGACATCCATTGATCTGCATCGACAGTCATCCTTTGAAGTCCTCTTAGTAATATCTGGAGATCCTTCAAATGTTCCTTTTCTCCGTACATATTGTACTTTCTCTAAATTTTCTTTCAAGTTTTTTTGCTCTTTCTCTCTTTTTTTTCTTGATATTCTTTTTTGGATAATTTTTTTCCTTCCTTCTTTTTTGTGCACCTCTCTGCCTTTTTTTTTGAAATTTTTTTAGTGCACTTCTTTATTTTTTTCACAGATAATAAAATCTATCACAAACAACTAATACAAACAATCAAAAACTAGAAATCCAGGAAAAGTGTTGAATTTGAAACTAAAGAAACTTGACTTAGAAAACTCGGATTGAAATGGTTCCAAAATGAGCATAAAGATGAGACTCTAAACAATGAAAAAGACCTATCAAACATTGAAAAACATGAAGGAAAAGTGGACGAATCGATTGAGAGAACTAGATGATGAACAGAAACAAACAGACACAAGAAAAGAACAAATGAATGAAAATAAAACTAAATAAACAGAAAGATAAAACTAAGTTTATAACTGAAACTCTGATACTAAGATGGTGCGAACCTACTAGGGAAGGATCTTAAGAATTCACAGCAAATATGAAATATATGCACCCCAATAACACTAAACAAAGGCTGACGATCCACTTGAACCCTTGAACAAGGAAGAACAAGGACCCTTAGTATTGGAAGACGCCACAAGATTGATCAAGCCCTGATAAATCTGTTAGTTCTGAAAAGAACCCTATGAGAATCCTCTTAAAGTGCATAAAAATGCAAACTTTCATTCAAAATCCCAGTCTTGTCTTAGAAGAGATTGTTACAAAGTATTTAAATGAAACTCACAAATCTAACAAAATTTGCATTAATTGCAAATATTAAATTCTAATTAAAAAAAGGAAACTATTAAAAAAGGAAAGTCAAAAGTTTCCTAATTTACAGTAAATGCAAAGGAAACTCTTAAAAAAGGAAACTCAAAAGTTACCTAATTTGCAGTAAATGCAATTATTAAATTCTACTTTAAAGAAAAGGAAACTTTGCCAACTTATAAATAAAATTCGTAAAACATTATCATCATTTAAGGACCAAAATGTTCTTATTTAGGCCTAAATGAGTCCTCCCATATGAAGTACTTGGCCCAAGTCTTTAGTTTCATGTCTCTAAGCCCAAAACTTGATCCGTAGCTCCATTGTCAGCCCAAATGAGAATATGACGTTTTCAACTCCTTTGATTGGACCACTTGGAATTTGCAGAGGCTCATTTGAATTTGATGAGTCATGCTTGTTAGTGTAGGAATTGACCAAGAGGGGGTGAATTGGTCACTTTTAAAAATTAAAACGTAAATCACAGAAATTAAAACAAAGTCATCGAGAATGCAAAAGAAGAATGGACACAATGATTTATCCTGGTTCGGTCCTCTCTGACCTACGTCCAGTCCTCAGAGCTCCTCTAAGATTTGTGATCCACTAGTAACAATCAATATGGCCTCACGAGCCTTTACAATCAAGGAGTCACACTCACCCTCACTATATGCAAAAAAACAGAGACCTTCACTCTCTGTTATCGACAAACTCACAGCCCAATAATCTCAAGGCCCCGACCTTGAGTTTCTCAACAGATACAAGAATAAATCACAAGTTTAAACTCTCAAAAGAGTAGATGTGCTAATCACTGAAGCTCACAGAGTATTTTGAATATTACAGAAGACAGTAAGCGTATGAATAATAGCGTAGTTGGTCGTCTTCTTCTTCCGTCTTCAATGTTTCTCTATTTATAGTTGAGGTTATTCAATGTGTCCGTTAGAGAGAGCCGAATGTCCATTACTCAGATTGAATAGACGTTGTCTCTGGTTGGTGTGCATTAAATGCTGTAATAAATGCATTCCTTTGACGACAACGGAGTCTAAAAAGGTTTTGATTTCATCTCGTTTGTTGGAGATCTTTAGTTGTCATACCTTTTCCTGTTTCATAGGTTAGCATACGTGCATTTATGGCGGCAGGTAAGGTTTTAAAACTTTGACATTAATAAGGAAAGGTCTGGTAAAAAGTGAAGTTCAATGTCAGACGTTGCTGTCAGAAAAAGGTAGGACTCGAGTTCAAGAATTCTCATAACTCGAGTTCTATTTCATGAATTCTGAGCAATATGAAATGTTGTGTAATGAAACTTCAAGTTTTCTCAATTCAAGACTCGAGTTTAGAAAACTTTAATTTGGAAACTCGAGTTTATATTGGAAGTTTCAAAATGTAGTTTTAGAACTCATTTGGTAAACTCGAGTTCATAATGCAAGTTATGAAATCATGTTGTGAAACTTGAGTTTTGTAAAACATGGAACTCGAGGTGTTAAAACTCTAATGCTAAAACTTCCAGTTTTCAATTCAAGTTTTGTAAAACAGTTTTGGAACTTGAGTTGTAAAAATCTGGAACTCGAGTTCTAGTGTAGTAGAGTCTTTTACAGTGATTCAAAGGCTCGAAACTCGAGTTCTGTGGTCCTGGAACTCGAGTTGTCACAACTTGAAGCTGGAAACTCGAGTTTGCTCTGAAGGTTTTGGAAAAATCGAGTTCTTCAATCTTGAAACTCGAGTTGTATCACATGAAGTTCCTAGAAATAAGATTTTAGGCATGAAACTCGACTTCTAAAATGGTGAAACTCGAGTCATCAAAACTTCTTTGTGGGAACTCGAGTTCTCGCTGAAAGTTTTCAAATTAAAAGCACAGAACTTGAGTTTTCAAAACATATAACTCGAGTTTTTGAACTATAAAAACAATTTTCAAAATTTTGAAGCCATTTTCAAATCCTGCCATATAAGCTTTGAATTATAACTTTGTTATCATCAAAACAAGGCATCTGTTATAAATATTATTAAATAAGTGGATGACCATTGACTCTTCACGTTCCTCATCATAAATACTGTTCATAAATGGTTACAGAGAAACGAGTAGTTATTCAATGTACGAAGAGTTACAATTAATATCTGTATTAATTGTACTATTAATTGTTATGACTCTTGGATGTCATTCTCAGAGCCTATAAATAGGGCCTTGTACTTGTTGAATGAAATAGAGAAATCTGAATGCCATTGCTCTCCTATCTTCTCTTCTCTTCTCTTATCCTTTATCCCGATA
>JANTPZ010137229.1:0-15348 GCA_025593235.1 Vachellia pachyceras
AATTAGTTATGAATTTTCAAAGTTGGCCCAAAAATCTATGAATAGTGACGTGAATAGTAACCCTAAACTTGAAAATTTTATTTTTCACTCTTTGGTTACTCTAAGTCAGTAAAGGCCTAAAGGTGCTTCCAAATAGATATTTAATGAAGCTAAAGGTAAAGATTAAGGAGTGTCACAACTTTACTTTCCAAAGAATCTACCTTGGATTCTAGGGTGTCCATTCTTCTGTTATGAGCACTCGAATTTCCAATTTCATGGGCAACCTTAGTGTCTCTTACATTTCATGGGCAGGGTATTTGATGGTGAGGGCATCTCGAAAGTAGGTCTTGAAATCTATTCCAATAATCGTACAGCGATTCATCATACTCTTGGCGTGCGGAGTAGATTTCTTTCCTCATTGATGAAGTTCTTGATGCTGGGAAATGCTTTTCCAAAAATGCTTTCCTCATATTACCCCAGCTCAGATAGACATTAACCACATGACTTGGTAGACTCATGAACCATTCTCTTGCCTTCCCTTCCAGTGATAGGTGGAACACCTTCCATAGTACTTGGTCAAGCGAGGCTCTGACTGGTTTCATGCTCTGGAAAATCATCGACAATGACTGCAAATGGATGTATGAATCCTCTCCTGGAAAGCCATGAAATTTAGGAAGAGAATTAATTAATAAACCTTTAATCTCAAAATTCACATCATAATTTGGGCAAGCAGCAGTAAATGGATCATAATTCACATCAGAGGTCATGGCTTCTCTAATGGTTCTTCTTCTATTATTGTTCCCATTATTATCCCCTATTATTTCTTCTTCGCCATTTCTTCCATTACCATTCCCCTGTCTATTTTCATTTACGTTCCTGTTTTCAGGGTTTGGTTGATTCTCAGCCATTATGATTTCAGTTATGGAATGTCCTACACTATCTAATTTCTCCACACTAGACTCACCTAATTCTAAGTCTAACTCCCTTACTACTTTGGTTTTCCCTTTTCGTTTCTGAACCTTACGCCTTTCTCTCAAGGTTCTCTCAATTTCTGGATTAAAAGGTTCAGGTTGATTCTTTTTGGGCATATAAAGGAAAAATTCAAAGCAGGAGCAAACTAAAATAACTCGAAGCAAACAACTCAAAAATGAATGAAAAAGGTGTGTATGTGTATGTATGTGTATGTATGAAAGGTATGTATGATTTGAATGTATGTATTGAAAATGAAGTGAATGAAGTGTGAAAAGCGAGGTTTGGACGCGGCAAAAATTGATTTACGTCACGGCGAACAATACCCGAGAGGGTAAACAAGTTAGAATTTAGCTTGTTGGCTACGGTAAAAATGAATTTTGGTCGCGGTGAACCACTCCCGAGAGGAATCTCTCGCCAAAATTTCAAGTTTAGCCACGGCAAAATTCAAATTTAGTCACAACGCACAACACCCGAGAAGAATTTCTCTGTGAAAGGTCTCGTCTGTCGCGGCGAAAAATGAAATTGGTCTCGGTGAAAATGCGAATATTATGCAGAATGCAGCAGAAACAAGTGTATACTACTATGCAATGCTAAGATATACACAAACTAATCCTATGCTATGAATAAAGATGCAAAACTAACAAACAAAAACACAATCTAACAATTAATGGCACTTAGTTTCCCCGACAACGGTGCCAAATTCTTTGATCTGACTAAGCCACAAATTGTAAACTTAGGTTGCTAGTTAGCCTTGAAAATGGATCAAGAATATTAATTTTGATTTCTAAGGATTGTACAGTGACAACCCCAGGGTCGTTCTCTTTGGAAGCTACTATTACACACCAATAATCCTTAGCTTGTGATTATGCTTGTGATGCAAATGCAATCGGTTTTGAAGTTGAATTATGCTATGTACCCAAACTAATTACAAGATAAAACTTGTTTTTTGTATTTTTTTAGTGAGAAAGAAAGTAAAGAACATATTGGAGTATGAAAAGGGTATGTTATGATGGTTTCCTCTTGAAAACGAATTGCGCCATCATAGGTCATAAAGGATTATGGAAAGCATCGACTTTCGCACTAACTTTCGTAATCAAAAACCCCAGCAACTCGCTAGGTCAGAAATCTCATAAAATGAACTCCATTCCATGAAATCCTTTAAGAACACTTAGTGTGTATACGGAAATCGCAAAGTGATAAAATTAACTCTATACATTATTGACTCTAAAACCAAGCACAACTAGGATGACAGAAGAGAACAACAAGATTTCATTGAATAAGCAAAATGAACTCCATTCTACTTTTTCAATCATAAAACAACTCAATACACAATAATCCAAGTTTGGCTCGACCGAGACCAAGCATTTACACACAAATTACAAAGTCCAACTCAGAATCCAAGTAATCTATAATGTAAATATAGATTGAAAGCAAATACTCCCCTTTCGGCACTTTGAACTCCAGTTCACTTCATCATCAAGAGGATGGAGATGCTTAGCTACTCATGGGTGATGGAATCGAGCTCTGTATGGATGATTGATGCATGATGAATGGATGGATGGTGAGGAAATGGAGGAAGTAGGGTTTAGTGTGTGTGGAAAGTGAAGAAAAATGGAGTGTGGATGTGTCTCTACCTCTATTCTTCTCTTCTTGCTCTTTTTTTGGCCTCGCCCCAGCCTCCCTCTAAAATACCCTAAATGGCATGATAAAACTGTTCTAGGTCGGATCTCTAAAGCTTAGTTGGGTTATTTTCCATCTGGAGTTGATGCGTGATATTCACTGCGGCGAACTTGAGGTTTCACCGCGACGAACCTCTCCCAAGAGTTCATGCCTGCTGATTGAACTTTGGCCGCGGTGAACTTTTAATTGCGCCGCGGTAAAATTTTCCAGAGTTGCTTCCTCTTGCCTTTTGTACAGAGTTCCAGAAATGAAATAGCAAATATTACAGTATCATTTGCTCATGATGGAATTTAAGCACAATAACATCATTATTCATGGCATATGTACCCAAAATCACACTAATCTAAGTCAACAATTCCTAATCTCAAATTAAGCACAAAAGGGTCATGTATGGGCTGAAATTAACTCTAAAACTCTGGAAATTCAAGTAGAAAACTAATACAAATAAAGCTTAATCATGGTCCCTACAAGGGTACATTGATTTCTGCTAATGCATTTGATTCGGACGATCATTTATTTCCCTTAGCATAGCCATAGTAAGTGGAGAAACACATGATGAATGGACTTGGTTTCTTACCATTTTAAAGGAAATAATCAGCACAAGTGAGATCACTATCGTGTACGATAGGAATCCGGCCATAATAAGTTCTGTTAGAGATGTATTTGGAAGCGATCGACATGCTTTTTGTAATAGGCATGTCAAGGAAAATTTTAGTGCCGACTGTGTAAAGGTCAATAGAGGTAAGGGAAGGACCAGTGCGAATAGCAAGGAGAATGCATTGAAGATGCTTGATGTAATTGCCTATGTAAGACATAAAGATGAATTCAATGTTGCTTTAGGAAGACTTAAAGCATTATCTCCTCCATTAGGTCATTGGGTTGAGACCCAAGGTACTGTAGAAAGATGAGCACAATGCAAATTTCCACACAAACGATGGGATAAGATAACTATGAATAGTGCTGAGTCATTTAACGCTTGGGTTGTGAAAGAGAAAAAGCATAATGTTGATGTTTTTATTCATGAGCATTAAGAAAAATTAGCAAAGAAGCTGGTGGATAGCAAAGATTCAATAAAAAAGTAGAAAACGATATTGGGCCAAATATTGAGTCGAAACTGATGGAAGAAGTCTCACGGGATGAAAATATGGAGTCTACATATTATGGAGATGGTCAGGTTTCTGTAGAAACAGTTGCAAATAACCGACTCAATCATCTAAGTGTTAATCTAGTGTCACACAAATGCACGTGTAAGGCATGGCAAATGAGCGAGATACCTTGCACTCATGCATGTAAAACAATAAAGTGTATTCATGCTTTTGTGTACTCATATGTGGATGATTGCTATAAAGTGGCCACCCAAGAGAAGATATATGTGTAACTAATGAGGCCGCCCATGACACCTCACGTCCAGATGCACTAACCATAACACAGATGATGACACAAACTTTACTACGTCCACCAATCATAAAAAGGCCACCCGGAAGGTCGAAGCAAAGCAGGATTGAATCTCAATATCAAAACAAACGAGTTTATCATTGTGGAAGATGCAACGAGGCTGGGCACACTATGAAGACTTGCAAAAATTCCAACCCAAGTTGATGACTTGCATGAAGTACATAATGTAAATGTATATTTTGTTGCCTATGTATTTTGGGCATTATGTATATTTCGTTGCCGATGTTTTTTGGCATTATGTAATTGTATATATAAATGGTAAATGAAGTTGGATATATGGATAGCAATTTGTTAATGTGCATAATGTTATTGTCAGCTGCTTAGGTTGTTAGTTTCAACTGCTTGGGTTGTAAATGGAAGCTGCGGGGTTGTCAGTGGATACTGATAGGGTTGTCAATGGCGGCTGGTGGGGTTGTAAATGGTAGCTGCTCAGGTTGTTAGTGTCAACTGCTTGGGTTGTAAATGGAAGCTGCTTGGGTTGTAAATGGAAGATGCTAGGTGTAACAGCCTAGCACCCTCCCACACAGATATTGTTCCTATTTGCAGCCTTAGCCAAGAGTAGGGTTTTGTTCCTCTAGGTACATTTGTAGCCACCCAGAAAATGCATCCACGAGGGGAAGGTATCCACACCCTTATAAGGCTTGCTTCGTTCTCCATCCAAACCAATGTGGGACTTCACATCCGCCCCCATAAGGGCCCAGCGTCCTTGCTGGCATACCTACCGGAGGCCTGGCTTTGATACCACTTGTAATAGACCAGCACCCTCTCTCGCAAATATTGTCCTTGTTTATAGCTGTAGCCAAGAGCAATGTTTTGTTCCTCTGGGTGCAACTGTAGCCACCCAGAAAATGCATCCACGAGGGGAAGGTATCCACACACCTCGTGGACGCGTTTTCTATGTGGCTACAGCTGTAACCAAAGGAACAAAACCCTGCTCTTGGCTACAACTGCAAATACAGACAATATCTACGAGGGAGGGCATTGGGCTATTACACTAGGGCTGTCAGTGGATACTGCTAGGGTGTAAATGGTAGTTAGTGGGGTTGTAAACTGAAGCTGCTGGGTTTGTAAATGGAAACTACTAGGGTTGTCAGTGTCAGCTGCTATGGTTGTCAGTGGCAATTACGAGCATTGTAAATGGAAGTTGCGTAGATTGTAAATGGCAATGTCCTGGGGTTGTCAGTGGATACTAATAGGGTTGTAATTGGCAGCTAGTGGAATTGTAAATGGAAGCTGCTATGGTTGTAAATGGCAGCTGCTCGGGTTGTTAGTGTAAACTGCTTGGGTTGTAAATGGAAGTTGCTGGGGTTGTAAATGGCAGCTGCTCTGGTTGTTACTGTCAACTGCTGGGTTGTAAATGGAAGCTACTTGGGTTGTAAATGACAGTTGTTGGGATTGTTAGTGTGACCTACTTGGGTTGTAAATGTAAGATGCTGGGGTTGTAAATGGAAGCTGCTCGGGTTGTAAATGGTAACTATTGGGGTTGTTAGTGTGACCTTCTTGGGTTGTAAATGGACGCTACTGGTGTTGTTAGTGTGAACTGCATGGGTTGTAAATGGAACCTGTGGAGTTTGACAATATTCAACAGCAGCTGTATTCATTATATAGTTCACATATGACACTGGTAGCTTCGTGCACAAGTAAACATAAAAATTACAAATTATATTATAACTAATAAAATTATGTGTACACTTTATATCTGAGTACCAAGTTAATGTTTACAAAAATGAAGGTTCAACTAAATGTTATTTACAACCCTAAGTGACCAACAGAATGTGTACATAACAAGCTACATAACCCTTGTCCTGTTTTTAAACCCCTCAAGTATGGCCATGACTTTTTCATGGTGTATGTTTTTGGGGTTATTCACAAGCCACAATATTCATCGCTCTTCAGTTGCTGAAGCTCAAGCAGACTGTGATAGGGCATTATGCAACCGTCATCCCCTTCTGTGCCATCCCACATTTGCATCCATGAAAGCACGTGGACGCAACAAGAATCGATACAATTACAAACACGTCGTGGTCAATGAAAATGAATGGTCAAACTGAATATGACATGTTGTGTAATGTTACATACACATCACGCTAAACATGAATTGTAGCCCAGTTGCTTCCTTGTCAATATTGTCTGAACGGTGCAACAATTCTAGCTTTAGCTTTTGTAACATTTCAAAGAAGCAATCTCTCTAAAGAAAGTGAACCACAATCAGCAGTCATTACAAAGCAAAAGCATCAATAACTACAAATCTTTTACAATGTACCGTTCTATTAGCTATATGGTGCTTTGGATCAGTCCATCCTGTTGTTTTACTCTTCTTCCTTACCCTTTCCTCTACGGCCTGGTCTACTAATGAATCTAACGCATAAAACCTACATTGTTGTATTATCAAATTCAACAATGTAAGTTTAATAATGAAAATGTAACTACAAATTAAGCTATTACTCGAAAAGTCTCGTACCATGAGGAAGTATAGGCAGCCATCTACTGTCATCCTTCCTTTGCCAGACCCTTTAAGCAATTCCCGCTTAAAACCCGCCATAGCATCAGAAATTTCCGTCAGAATGAATGAGCACCAATCGAAGGCACCAATCTTATGCTGAGTCAATGTCAAACAATTTAACACAAGCTCACTAACGTAGATGCTTAAGGAAGGGGTCAACAGGGTGCCTAATGCAAATAGAACAAAATACAATTGTCATCACTCTCTCCCATCAACCACTCCCCAATCTTCTGGCAAGCTAAACCCTTATATACTGTATACAAATCAACAAACATAGGATCATTAGCCCAAATATTCACCTCTATCTTTTGCCCCCCATGCGGCACACACATAATTTCTTGCACATCTATAGGTGCTAGTACCCGGGCTTCCCATCTCATCATAACATAGTGTTGGAAATTGTGCCCTAAGGCTAATCATTATACCTCACATTATTTATTTTAATGTATTTTCTCCATTTAATTATTGTAACTTTTGCATGTTTATTATGATAATTGCATTTAAGGGCAAATTATGAATATTGTCCTAAATGTCCCTAGTCGGTTATCTATGTGGGAACAAAGATAAAGTAAGACCAGTATGACTTTGATAAGGTATGGAGATACGAGTCAAAGTCATATGCACTTGTAAGAGTACAGGTTCTGGACTGACCCACAATGAGAAAGCTGCATGGATTAAGTCATTAGCTGATCTCATATGTAATCACATCACAATGCCCTTTGACCTGAGATCATCATGGATTCCTACATGAAAGTCACTAAGATTTGACCTACTCAAAAGTCACCTTTGACCGGGTGATGATAAAGGCTATAATCGGGCTTAAGGGTTTTCATGTGGAGGAATGTGAGTGATCAAGATGGGATTTGTCCCTCACGTTAGTCGAGAGATATTACTAGGCCCATCGATGAGTGATTCTGAGAAATGTATGGCAATACTGTAACGAAAAGGGGTTTTCGTTTCTTTGATCAAACAACTCAGGGATCGAGAAAGTAATGGTCGGGAATAGGAGGATGACGTCATACATGCCTCATCCTTGACCGAGATATCGCGTGATAAAAGGGATGTGATGTGGTTGCATAAAAGGTTGCATTGTGTTAACAATCCCCGTATGATTTGGGTAGTCGTAATGTCTTGCCATAGACCACTTGCGACTTGTGGGCTTGTGGTGAGATTAGCCCACTGCCAACTTTATATGGGTCTACAGGGTCGCACGCAAGAACAGCCCAATATGAGCTTTATTTCTGGGTTTTATTTGAATTTTAAATATATATGTATATATGTTAAAATTTGAAATTGCACAATATTATGCAAATAATATTTATGTGTTAGTTTAATATTTAATTTATTTAATAAATTAAATAATTAGAATTAATTTAATTTATTAAGATAAATTAAATTCGTTTGCTCATTATTTGGATTACTTAAATGGATATGTTTTGATCTGATCAATTTAATCCAAATTAAGATTGCAAAATTCGAATTTCACATTTTGAATTTCAAATTTTGAATTTGAAGATTAATCAAGATTAGATATTGAATATCTTTTGAAATTAAAATTTCAAGATTAGATCTTGAATATCATTTCAAATTTTGAATTTCAAGATTAATCAAGATTGGATCTTGAATATCTTTTGAAATTCAAATTTCAAGATTAGATCTTGAATATCATTTCAAATTCGAATTTAAATTAAATTTATTGGCTCATTATTTGGATTAATTAAATGGATATGATTTTATCAGATAAATTTAATCCAAATTAAGATTGCAAAATTCGAATTTCACATTTTGAATTTCAAATTTCGAATTTCATGATTAATCAAAATTAGATCTTGAATATCGTTTGAAATTCAAATTTCAAGATTAGATCTTGAATATCATTTCGAATTTCAAGATTAATCAAGATTAGATCTTGAATATCTTTTGAAATTCAAATTTCAAGATTAGAACTTGACTATCTTTTGAAATTCAAATTTCAAGATTAGATATTGAATATTATTTCAAATTCGAGTTTAAAGATTAATAATGATTAATCTTGAATATCTTTTTGTAATTCAAATTCAGATTTTTCAAGACTAATAAAATATTAATCTTGGATTATGATGCACTCCATGAGCTCTATAAAGATGAGTGCTCGTGAACAATATGTTGGAAATTGTGCCATAGGGGCCAATCATTGTACTTCACACTTTATTTATTTTAATGTATTTTCTCCATTTGATTATCATAACTTTTGCATGCTTATTATGATAATTGCATCCATGGACAAATTAGGAATATTGTCCTAAATGTCCCTGGTCGTTTATCTATGAGGGAACAAAGGTAGACTAAGACCAGTATGACTTTGATAAGGTATGGAGATATGAGTCAAAGTCATAGGCACTTGTAAGAGTACAAGGTGCTGGACCGATGCGCTATGAGAAAGCTGCATGGATTGAGTCATTAGCTTATATGTAATCACGTCACAATGCCCTTTGACCTGAGATCATCATGGATTCCTGCATGAAAGTTACTAAGCTTTGACCTACTCAAAAGTCACCTTTGACCGGGTGATGATAAAGGCTATAATCGGGCTTAAGGGTTTTCATGTGGAGGAATGTGAGTGATCAAGATGGAATTTGTCCCTCACATTAGTCGAGAGATATTACTGGGTCCCTCGATGAGTGATTTTGAGAAATGTATGGCAATACTGTAACAAAAGAGACATGATGTGGTTGCATAAAAGGTTGTGTTGTGTTAACGATCCCCCTATGATTTGGGTAGTCGTAATGTCTTGCTATAGACCGCTTGCGACTTGTAGGCTTGTGGTGAGATTAGCCCACTACCAACTTTATATAGGCCTACAGGGTCGCACGCAAGAAAAGCCCAACATGAGCTTTATTTCTGGGGTTTATTCGAATTTTAAATATATATATATGTATATATATGTTAAAATTTGAAATTGCACAATGTTATGCAAATAATTTTTGTGTGTTAGTTTAATATTTAATTTATTTGATAAATTAAATAACTTGCATTAATTTAATTTATAAAGATAAATTAACTTCGTTGGCTCATTATTTGGATTAATTAAATGGATATGATTTGATCAGATCAATTTAATCCAAATTAAGATTGCAAAATTCAAATTTCACATTTTGAATTTCAAATTTTGAATTTCAAGATTAGATCTTGAATATCTTTTGAATTAAACATTCATTTTTCAAGCTCCAATCAAAGGAAACGACGGAAACGAAGAAGGAAACCACTTAGGCGAATGAGGATTGACGAAAGAAATGAATATTGCGATCGCTCTGGGCAAATTATGGTAGATATCCACCTGGCGACTACTGATAGTCAGAAGGGGGAGTGACCGACTCACCACAATGACGATGGAGCTGAGAGATGGCTTCACGGCAACTTACCCCATGAGTTCACAGTGAGCTAAGCGATGGCTTCACGGTGAGTTAGCGACGAGTTCACGGTGACCTGAGCGACGGCTTCACGGCGGCCTCAGTGACGGCTTCATGACGACCTCAGCAATGGCTTCAATTGCACCAGAGCAGCGATGGCACGAGAGAACAAGAAGCGGGTTTAGGGTTTTCAAAACTTCAATCTCAATTAAACGTTGAACCTCTCCCCCTCTTTCAAATATGCTGAGGTTATATTTGTTAGTGCAGGATTTAACCGAGAGGGGGTGAATTGGTCAATTTAAAAATTAAAATAGAAATCACAGAATTTAAAATAATGTCACCAAGCAAGGCAAAGAGGAGATGAACACGAGAGATTTATACTAGTTCGTTCCTTCTGACTTACATCCAATCCTCAGAGCACCTCTGAGCTTTTCAATCCACTAACCACTAACAAACAAGGCCAACAATGCCTTTACAATGGAGAATCACACTCCCCCTACAATATGTAATAAAACAGAGTCTCACGCTCTCTGTTTTCTGACAAATTCTCAACCCAACAAATTCAAGGTCCTAACCTTGATTATCTCACGGATTTACAATAAAGATGAATGATATAAACTCTCTTGGAAGAGTAGATAATGAATCACTGAAGCACAGGAAGTATATTGAATAGTTTATAGAGAATGTAATAAATATCGTAGTATAGCAGCGTTCGTCTCGTGTGTTTTCACTGTAATGAATCCTTGATCCTTTTATAGATGAGGAGTAATGAAGTTTCCGTTAGAGAGATTTTAATATCCGTTACTCTCATCAACTATCGCTTCTGCTTTGCCATTAATGTTGCATTAAATGCAGCTCAGGAATGTAGACGACGATAGCAGATTCATGCGATCTATCTGCAGGATGTATGAACAGCTTTATTTCTCTTTCCATGATTCAATATTTCTGCACTTATAAAGACAGGTGAGATTCAAACTTTGTTAAACACAAATAAGGGAATTTGCAGAGAGTAGGTAAAAGCTGCCAGAGAAAAATAGACATTGAGTAAATCAATACTCGACTGATGACAAAGGCAAACAAGTGTATTTTGATTTTCATAAAGTAGTACTCGAGTGTGTTTTGATTCAATGCTCGAGTTTTTATAACACTTTTGAAGTTACTTGAGTGTTTGTTGGAAGTATTGCATAAGTTTTGAAATTAATCATAAATACTCGAATGTCAAAATTTTCTGTGCTCGAGTGTTAGGAACACTTTCAGTTGCTACTCGAGTGTTTAGGAAAATATTTGAAGTAGCACAATACTTGAGTTTTTATATTGTAATACTCGAGTGTTGTCATTTCTTTCACCATTACTCGAGTGTTCAGATGCAAGTGTTGTGTTTATTTAGAAAAGAAAGCCCAATACTCGAGTGTTGACAACACTTTCATTTTGATACTCAAGTGTTTTGCTTCAAGTGTTGCGCTATGGGTTGAAAAGAAAGCTCAAGACTCGAGTATTGTAAACTAGTACTCGAGTGTTGGCAACACTTCCATAACAACTCAAGTGCACTGCTTCAAGTGAGGTTATGAAGTTGGAAAAAAAGCCCGATACTCGAGTATTAGAGAATCAATACTAGTGTTGCCAATACTTCCATTTGTAACTCGAGTATTCTGCTTCAAGTGTTGAGTAGTGTTTTAAAAATAAGACTCGATACTCGAGTATTACAACACAATACTTGAGTGTTGTCAATACTTCAACATCAATATTCGAGTTTCACATGAAAGTATTCAGTTATAAAATATTTTAAGTACCAATACTCGAGTGTTTCAAAAACATCACTCGAGTGATAATAATACTTCATCCTTATACTCGAGATTTCACTGAGAGCATTGAGGCACATAATCATTTTAACTTGCAGTACTCAAGTATTTGCATTCACTACTCGAGTATTCTCAACACTTTCAACAATAACTCGAGTGTTGTCTGAAAGTATTGATTTTTTAACACTTCAAAAAGGCTCAATACTCGAGTTCCAAAACACAATGTTCGAGTATTCTTAATACTTTCATACAAACTCGATTATTAAGATGCAGAACTCAATCAACAGCAATCTAAGCTTCATAATTCTTTAAATCTTTTTGTTATCATCAAAATATGGCATCAACAATATTGAGGGGGCATTTCAGACTTTTCACAGGTGGAATCTGACAAAAAGGTCCCATGGGACTTGAGAGCAAATATGAGATTCTTTGAGACCATTTTGTGGTTAATTCTCTTACTTGTGACCTCTGGGTAATTTTTCCAAAAAATAAAGGGAAAATTACCTAGAGGTTCCAAGCAACAGAATTACCACAAAATGGTCCCAAAGATTCACAAAATTACCATAACATCATTGTTGAGGTTGTTAATGAAGGCTAGCAATATTGTTAATAACAACCTCAACAGCTACTCCTGGGACCTTATAGTAATTTTATAAATCTTTAGGACCATTTTGTGGTTAATTCTATTACTTGAGACCTCTGAATACTTTTTTTAAAAATAAATCTTATTACATGACATACCAAACACACCGATGTGATTCATATTACATTCCATTACAAAACATTGCGTGATTTAAACGGCCACCTAAATAAAGGAACCAATGGCAGAGACCCGTGTGGGTATTAAACTCCATCGTCCATTCTAAACATCAAATCACCAGAGCCCTGAACCGTCTTCTCCTTAGATTTGACGTCATAAGCACAGCTAACAATTTTTTAATTTTAGAATCGTTCAAATTAGATTTGTTCATCCTCAATGTTTCAAGAGATACTTTCATTTCTTTTTGTTGCGCAGATAATTTCATATCTTAATTTTAAAAGAGGTTCTTTTTTTGTTTGGACAAAAAGTTGGGCTAGGCCCTAAGAGGTGACTATAATCCGAATATGCAACGCAATGATTTATAAATTTTTTTACAGATTATCTATTAATAATGTTTTCATATCTGTAATAGAATCTAATTTAAACCCTTATTCCTGTGTGATGAAAGCTAATTTTTAACAATAAAAACAGCCTTAGATATATTATTAACTAAAAAAATCCTGTTCAACAGTAATAATGAGAGAATAAAAGGAAAAAAGCAATAGAAAAAAATGGAAATGTATTTCTTATTATTGCTATGTGAATGTGGATAAAGAAAAGGAGAGCTTTCCATCTTGTGTTAATGGCAGACAAGGCAATTTCATAAAAAAATGATACACCTACAGCTAAGTTAATGGCGACATGCCATTACGCTCGCAATTATCAAACAGAAAAGGAAAAATATAATAATATGCTACCAGTGTGATTATTTATTTAGGAGGGCCACCCATTCCAAAAAGGGTGAGACATCCGACAAATGTATGCCAGTGATCACAGCTTCTGGTTCATAATCTTCTCATCTGTGTAAACCATTCCTAACGCAAGGAAACAGGTTCGAGTCAACGAGTACTGCCTCACCTTACTACAAGTCTATGGGCACTCTCAAACCATCACGTGCAAGCTGAACTGGAATTCCCTCCCTAAACACAATCGTTGAAGTTACAATCTCGTTTGATCACATAGAGAGAATAAGATGGAGCACTTAAAATTATTTGTGCACCAGATTCAAAGGGTCCATTTCTATGAGCATGTCGGTTATTACAAGGGCTATGTTTGGGAAAAATGAGAGGAAATTGGGGAGGAGGGAATGCCAGGAAGGAAAACTTCCAAAAAAAAAAATGGGAACTTGTTACTTTTCAGATTTTTCCCTCCTAATATTCTTTTCTCCCCTAGTTTTCTTCCCATCCGAACTATGGCTAATGCAATTACAGAAGGAAAACTATGACTGCTTTTAAGAAATGGCATGTCCACGTACCTTTTGGACCACTCCATCAAGTATTCATTGTCCTTGTGGTAATCAAATTCGTGAGTCATTCCTATAAATAGGGTTTGCTTTGGACATAATTTCTTCACAGCTTCTAGAGCCTGTACGCATTAAATAGTAAAATTTAATTATCAGGTAGATAAAAAGTATAAACATCACTTTCAAAATGCAATGGAAACCTGAGGAAGGCAAAAGTGCACGTTATGAGATCCAGTCTGCAATAAGACACGGCAGAACATCATCAAGAAGGAAACATTTGTTATTGAGAAGTCTGGCAGTAAGAAAATATGTGATATATGCTATTTCTTATATAATGAATATTACTGTTTGTAGAAAGGGGTAAAAGGGTAAGCACAGTGCAAGTTAGTTAGAAGGGAGAGACAGAGTAGCTAGACAGTTAAGGCTGAGGGAATATATGCTGTGTACCCGAACCATTTCCTTTTTCGTGAATGAATTCCATACTTTCTTCTTCTATTGATATCATAAGGTATCAGAGCTCTCTGTCTGGTCATGGCTCCGGACACGCGATCCAGTGATCGTCTGAATGACATGGAGCAATAGCTGCAGCTTCACAGAGCTTCCATTGATTCTGTCAACACTCGGCTAGACCTCCAAGGACAAGCTATCAATGAACTGAAGGTTTCAACTGCAAAAATAGACGACTGTCTCAAGGAGATATCAGCCCAACTATCTTCCCTCGTTTCTACAAATGGAAAGAAAGCAGCGGCGACCTCAGGCGAAGGTGCGTCGGCGTCCACTAGGATCCCTCCCTTTGGGTCCTTTCGTGAGATCCAGTCTCCCCAGCAGTCTTATACGATTCCCACGAAACAGAGTCACGTGGAGTTCCCCGCTTTGATGGCTCCGACTTTCGTGGATGGGCTTATCGCTGCCGGCAGTTTTTCGAGGTTGACGGCACGCCACAAGATCAACGCATCAGGTTACTTAGCATTCACCTAGAAGGCCATGCGCTGAGATGGCATCAGACGTTTATGCGACATCGCTCTTTTGCTAAGGTTAGCTGGTCGGAGTACTTCAATCACATGGAAAGGAAATTTGCTGACGTGAGTGAGGAGAATCCAATGATTGCCTTAAAGAAGTTACAGCAGCTTGACGGCACGGTCGTTGCATACGAACACAAGTTCGATGAGTTACTCTCTGAGGTGGATATTCCGGATGAGGTGGCCATAAGCTTGTTTATCGGTGGTCTGCGATCCGAAGTGCAGAAGTGTGTGCTCAACTTCAAGCCCTCATCACTGGCTGACGCGATGGCATGCGCCCGAATGCAGGAGGCGACGATTCACGCCCTCCATGAGAATGCTCCTGCTCCGTCTCTGTTGGGCCGCCGAATTGCTCACTCCTACTCAACGAAACCTGTGGGCGACTTGGGTGGGGCCAAGACCACTAGCTCAACGGCAAGCCCATATGCTAACTTGTCCGTACAGCCCAAGACTAAGGGGTTTGAGCCCTTCTCCATGTCAAAACAAACCTCACCCACCCCTACTGTTTCT
>JANTPZ010137237.1:0-13407 GCA_025593235.1 Vachellia pachyceras
ACATTTATATCAAAAATCAAGCAAAACAGTCCATGATATTTCCCAGAGTGTGATTCTATACAATTTTACAAACCCAGGGAAAAATAATTGAAAATGGACCTAGATTTCTACTTCGAACGGAGAAAGAAACGAATCAATGTAGAGGATTGAGGAAGAAGGAAGAAAGCAACGAGATCGGAATATGAACACGACTCATCTTGCTTCTTCTCTGCTCAGCTACCATAGCAAGCCCAGAAAGATATGACTTTGCGTAAATTCATCGACAGGTTGAAGCACCCTGAAGTGGAGAAGAAGATTGTGAAGGAGGTGAGCGAAAAATCCGAAGCTCATGTGTACGATGGAGTGAAAGATATGACTTACACCCACGCGACGTTGAGCGAGATCCGTTTAGCTATCCAGTGTTTCAGGCAGGACAAAGGATCTGTCTGGGGAAGGAGATGGCGTACTTGTAGAAGAAGGAGCAGCAATGCCATCAAGGGAGAGCTGTCGATTTGAAAAAAAAGAGAGAAGAGCACTAAATAACACGCACACGATGATTTGAATTTGAAAGGGGGCGCGAAACTACCCTACGGTGCCCTTTTAGTCATAAAGGGTGCGATAGAACGCCCTACGGCGCCCTTTTACTCATAAAGGGCGCCGTGGGGGGACTTACGGCGCCCTTTTTTGAAAAAGGGCGCCGTAGGGGCCCTACTGCGCCCTTTTCTCATAAAGGGCACCGTAGGGGCGACCTACGGCGCCCTTTTCTGAAAAAGGGCGCCGTAGGGGCGCTCTACGGCGCCCTTTTCCTCATAATAAGGCGTTATAGATATATTTTCAGCGCCCTATCCTGGTATAGGGCGCCTAAAGGTGCCAAAATTTTCAAAAATGCCACCGCTTTCACTTTTTACTCCCTTTTTTTAAAAAAGGACGCGAATTACAGTAGTAAAAAGTATATTCTGTAGTAGTGCTATGGTCATCTAAATTAACCTTCTAAAAAATACTCCATTTACTTTAAAATATAAGGTGAAAAATTCTGAATGAGTCTAATTTTAATCATACAACCATTTTTTGGCCAAAATAAAATTAATTTTAATAAACTTTGTGAACAACGCGGTTTAGTTATTGTTAGGTTATATTCTAAATTAAAGCGGATTGAGAACTTTACAAGTGGTACATACACTTAGATATGAAATCTATTACCGAGAGTCTGTTACTTAATCAAGCAGAAGAGCTATATAGTGCCTGTTTCACTCAGCGTTTGCAGGGTTTAAACGTACGTTCAACATTATTTTTCTAAAAACGAAATAACATCATTCACGTGTTTGCATTGACTTACGTAAAAATATTTTTTTACCATCTTGCTAAACAAACAAACCCCTTGACCAATGTGAGAAGGATGAAAAGGAACACCTCGATTATATATAAAGTTGTGGACTTAGAAGCTGATGAATTTGTCAAAGTGAAAGCTGGTCCCAATAATGAAAAGTAAGGATGGGTTTGAATAGAGAATTGAAAATTTTAGAAGAGACTCTAAAATATTGGTTGAAATACTTTTTTTTTTTTGAAAGAGGAGTTTATGTTATAGAAACCAATTCAAACGCTACCAAAAATAAAGTAGGGAAATAAAATTTATGGTCAAAGACAACAATCACATTGTTAATACATATGATTTATTTGGGTATCCAATAAATAAACAAAACCAAATTTATTTATCTATTTGTTTTTTTAGTCAAATAATTTTATAAAAGAATAAATTTGCACCATCCAATTTCCAATCCCCCGGAGGGGAGTGGCTCAAAAAGAAAGTGGAAAGAATCCATGACTCATTCTGGATACGATAATGTTGACGGTTGTATAAAACATTTAAATTACAATTAATTTCAACTACTAAAAATGCTAGGAATTTAATTGGGATGGAATTAATAGAATGTGTATACCATTTCCATTCCTATGAGTCAATTTGACTTTTTTTAAAAAAATTAAAGACACTAATTAATTGATGTAATTATTATCTTTCTCTAAACTAGTTTATTCAATTATAAACCAATATATAATTTAAAAATATATACAACTACTTCAAAATATATGTTATAATTAATTTATTTATCCTTTATATTCTTTAAAAAATCATCTAACTCTTCGGTCAGTAGCATAATAATGTGATAAAAATGAATGAGTGATGAATTTGGGAATGAATTAATATGCAAATTTGTCCCGAAACTTTTTAAAAAATAATGTTGAACTAAAAATTTTAAAACGGAGTAATGTTGTTTTAATCTTTGAAAAAAAGAATGTTAACCGTAAATAATTTTAATTATAAAGGATAACATTACTTCATTTAAAAAAATTTATGAAAGAACTTTTCAATCAAATTTGTATCCTAATTCCTAACCCAACCAAATGGCAAAAGGGATATGAGTAAAAAAAAGGGAACTTTATCATCAGGTTCCAAATACAGGAATTAATGAACAAAAAATTATAATGATTGGTAAAATTACCATCAATTCCAATCATAGATGGTCCAGTTATCATTAACAAATTTACCCGCTGTTAATAACAACTGAACTTGCTATAGTTGAGAACTTGATGATAATTTTATCAATTTTTGAAATCTTTTATTTTGGTTACTTGTGATTATAAATTTGAAAAAAAAAACTGAAAGGGGGGAAGGAGAAAGAAAGAGGAAAACGTAGAGCTACCTACCAAATCCTGCGCTAACTCAAAAATTGGAACCGCTCGTCTCTCTCACCAACTCGGTCAAACACACACCCCTCTCCCAAACATAAGTGGGCCCGAGTCAATAGCGCCTCTTGCTCGTTGCTCCGCCTCCTCACCATTTATACTTCCCCACCCTCCTCTTCCTCTCCTGTCCCCTCTCATTCGCCTCTCTCTCCCTCTCTCCCACAGCTATGGGCCGATCTCCTTGCTGCGAGAAACAACACACCAACAAAGGAGCTTGGACCAAAGACGAAGATCAACGCCTCATTAACTACATCACCCTCCACGGTCAAGGCTCCTGGCGTTCCCTCCCCAAAGCTGCCGGTATATATATATCTCTCTCTATCTACCTGTCTGAACATATATTCCAGTATTGTTCGTTCCTCATGGATATGGATTCATGTGTGTGTGTGTGTGTCCATAGGTTTGCTTAGATGTGGGAAGAGTTGCAGACTCAGATGGATTAACTATCTCAGACCCGATCTTAAGAGAGGCAATTTCACTCAGGAGGAAGACGACCTTATCATTAACCTTCACAGCTTACTCGGCAACAAGTATATACGCTTCATCCTTTTCCCTTCTTTCCATTTTCCTCCAAAAAATAACTACCAGAATCTCATCCTGCGAATATATAATCCATCATCAATTTTGTTTCATGCTTTATTCCGAGTGACAAAATTGTTCCCCCCCCCCTCTCTCTTTTCATTCAAAAATGTATATCGGCATCTTGTTCTTTATCTTATCCTCAATTTCTGACCTATGGGTTGGTTTTCTTTCTTTCTTTTTTTCCTCACCGTTGCTTTCTTCTGCGAATTTCTAGGTGGTCTCTAATCGCAGCTAGGTTGCCGGGTCGAACCGATAATGAGATCAAGAACTACTGGAACACCCACATCAAGCGCAAACTTTACAGCCTCGGAATAGACCCTCAGACGCACAGTCCACTTACCTCCGCCGCAGCCGCCTCACCAGCCACCAGCGGTAACAAGAGAAGAACCAGTAGCGACCAAAATAACCCCAAACTTAATCCAATCTCATCATCAGGGGAAGATTCAAATATCAATAGCAGCAGTGGGATTACCACAGACGAATCAGCCACCAATTCTGATAATCACCATCACCGTCGTCGTCGTCATCAATCCATCAACCTGGAGCTTTCCATAGGTCTTCCTGCCTCCTCTAACGACAATAAAACCCTTGTCGTTAACCACCTCTCACCATCAGTCTCAGACAACTTAAAACAGCAACGACGTCTTGAGGAAGAGGATAATTATGGAGGTGGTAATAAAGAAGTGTGCTTGTGTTGCAGTTTAGGGTTTAAGAACGTCGTCGTCGTCGTCGGTGGTGGTGGTGGTAATAATCAAGCATGTAGGTGCAAAGCCATGATGAGGAATACTTGTTCAGTTATTACTCCAGCACCTACCTCTTCTACTGCTGCATCAAACTTTGAAGTTTATAGATTCCTCACTCCTTTGAATTCTTAAACACTTGTAGTCTCATTAATAGTACAATTAATTACTTCCCAACGCTAATTACTGCTCACTGTAATGTTATAGTAGTTATCTTTTGTTAGAAACAGTTTTATATATATAAAGGAAGTAGCACTACCATGCACTGATCTCTCTTCTCCCTTCCTAGCTTAGCTGTGATACATGTGACTAGTATTTCAATTCACTTTTGCTCTTCTGGCTTTAAAGTTCATGTGTTAATTAGATTTTGTCCATATTTATCTGATTTCTTTTTTCCCTCTCATTTTTCCAATATATACTACATTTTGATGAGAATATATATATATAATTCCATTGATATCCTCTTTTCGACCTATATATCCTATGTCTTTAATATCCTCTCCTATTCTTATTTTAACATGTTTTGTCTAAAGCATTAATTTTTTGTACCCAATATCCCATGACTAATGACTTTTACATTAAAGATGATTTTGATATTTAACGAAAAAACAACTAATGTTAATGAACTTCATTGATTTATATAAAGTTATGAGTAAAATAAGAAATAAATGAAACATTTTCCTCTCTTTTTTTCAAAAATGGAACACTTCGTTCAGTATACGAATATGAACATTTTCCTCTCTTTTTTTCAAAAATGGAACACTTCGTTCAGTATACGAATATGAACATTTTCCTCTCTTTTTTTCAAAAATGGAACACTTCGTTCATTATGATTTGCAAAAATGTGAACTTTTTTGTAATGCAGAAACCTAACCATTATTTCTTGTCAGAGGAAGAAGACAATGCAAGTGAAAAATGAAAGGAACAATACAGAAGACTAAATAATAATATAATATGGTACGATTGTGAATGACCTTTCACCATTCAAAATCAGCATCTGTCCACCAACTCTCTACTGTTTCTTGTTGTTATTGCAAAGTTACTTGCCACGTACTATAGACTCAATAATAATTAAATGCATCAACATATTTTGAAATTATACGAATCACTCTCTCACAGCAACAGGAAAGTAAATCAATCATTAATTCTTTAGTTTTTGTGTGTTCTTTTACTATACGTAATTATATAATATTATATTCAAATATAAGTGTTTTCTACCTTCAAAGATGTATATATTGTTATTGAACACTTATATATATGATTATTGACATGGCATTACATTTTGAAAATGTCACCCAGTATTGACTAATTTTCTGTTTCATTTTTCCAAGGGGACTAAACTCTTTTTCCTTCACTGTTCAGTGATCAAACATTAGATCACTACCTCTTATATTTAATTTACATAAGAGGTATATAACTAACTTATAGCTATTAAAAAATTGGTTAAATTAATTATCTGTAATAAATATGTATTGATTTATTTAAAATACTTTTTCTAATCATGTACATATTGGAAGTGTTATTGATTGAAACCCCTTAATATATGTAATAGATATGGATGTTTTGTGAAGACAATTATAAATTCTTCAAAAGATAATAAGATGGATTAATATCCTATATTTATGATTTTGGTAAACCTCTAATATAACTCTTACATTTATAATCGGAAGTAATATTCAATGCAGTCATAGGCAAACATCAGCAGAGTTAATCTATATATGTTCGAGAATATTAAATGGTATCGAGAGGGATATGTAGCCTAGTTGCTAGCTAGTTCATACCCATTTTTACAATAATAGGAAATAATGTTTCGCTATGCTGTAATTTGATATATATAATACAGAAATGTATATTTAGCCAATGTATATAGAATGTAAAGGAACATTCTTAATCAGAGTAAGGAATTCAAAATTGGGAGAGGTCAACGGCTAATTAACTAAGTATAGAAAACGTCAGAGATTACTTGAATAAGAAAAAAAAATCGAAGTGTGAAGAGAGGGGAAAAACCAGAAAGAGACCCAACGGAAACAAAAAAAAAAAGTCACGGGACATGTATAAGAGAAGAAGAAGAAGCACCATCGTCTGTGGGTTGAACTAGAAAAGAATTGGGCTAGTACTCTCACCTAAAGGGAAACGGTTCGATCCTGGGGAGTGTCACTTTGTTATGGTTCCAATCGCGGCGTTTGGGAAGGCATCACCATAACTCAGTGAAGTTGGGTTGACATACCTGTGTGGCCAGAACTAAAGGGCTTGCTTGACATGCTCCAGTGTCCGCAGAAATAAGTCACAGTGGATCATGAGTTAGGTAGGTGCCCTGCCCTTGAATCATAGGTGAGCCAACCCCTTTCCTAAAATTTATGTATCCACAAAAAAGAAGAAGAAGCGTATGAATTTTGATGTGTTCTCATCGTCACCATCTAGAAGGAAAAGGATGGCTTCATAATATTAATACCTCATCAATTTGATCATTCGTCTAATCACACCTCTGTGTCAAGAAATTCTGTTAATTAATGGTCTAAAAATTTTGAAAAGTATTTATGAATTTAGAGAAGATTGTTTAGTTAATTAATTAGAAAGGGAAAAAGTATAACACTCATATGCCCCTTAGCATGACTATTTAACCGATTTGGATAGATTAAACATGGGAGATTAATTAATTAACTAACGATAACAAATGTGATATAATCTTCTTAAAATACACATGCACAACATTAGATTATATATTAATTTATAAGTTAAATATATTAATTTAAAAAAGTTATGGATAGTAGAAATAAAATAAATCGGATCTTATATTTAAAATAAAAAAATAACCCTCCAATTACCTCCTATATTCAAGTTTAGAATAGTGGCTTTAAAAGAAAGGTGCTTCCTGCTTGGTTAAATATAAAACCTCATTTTGCACTACAAACGAAGCGTATGTTTGAAAATCTATTATGAGAAAGGAGTTTACGAATTTTGAGATGTTTTTTATAAATTTCAAGATGTTTTTATCCTAACTTACGTGTAATGTTGGGGGAAAGATTTTTCAAACATACGCGAAATCATACATGGGAGGGTAATGTCTTAGTAAAAATGATTTTATATTAAGGATCATAGGAAATATAAGAATATAATAAGCATGAATTAGGAAATGTGAAAGTAAGAGATAAAGAGAGAAATGAGAGAGTGAGGGAGAGGAGCCTTTTTAAAGGGATTGAATGGTAGAGAGGTGACAAGTTGTTAGGAACCAGTGGATCAGAATTTTGTGGAGAAGAATAAAGATAAAAGAAAAGGGGAAGAAAAGGGGAACGGATAAACAGAATAATCCGAAATTAAATATTAAACAAATTAAAATCAGAGGTTTGGCTGGGGGCGGAGAAGTGGGGCCCACTTTGCCATCCCTAACGTAAGGATGAGAATAGCAAGAGCATAGAGTGAGTTAATGAAATATCAGCAAAGCGATAATCTATTGATTCGGTTGGGGTTGGTAGTTATGAGCCCCTGCTGACGTCACTGCCCACCACCTACCCTTCCTCTCTTTTTTTTTTTCCAAACACAAATTTAAATTACATTTTCTTCTGTAAAACTTATTACCTAAAAATATCTGAAATTTGTTTAATTCTCTGGGTAATCTTTTTTTCAATGACCGTAATTCTTTCATAATTATGAGTTGAATGTAGATTGTAATATTAATGTGTTTGTTTGGGAACTTCATTCCCAAACAGTGCACGTAAGTCGAGACAAAACCATATTAAAATCCGTAAAAACCATCTCGAAATCCATAAAAATTATCTTGAAATCCGCAAAACCATCTAGAAATTCATAAACTTCTTTCTCCCAACAGAGTCCCAAGCACACACATTGTACACAGTTGAAGAAGAGTTACATCCATTTAAAAAGTGGATACATTTGAGAATAGTTTCATGGGTTTTTAAACAATTTTTTGTGAAGGTATCTATAATATTCATTTTCATTCCACTTAAACTCATATCATCATATCATATTAAAGCTCTCTTGTAATTAATAAAAAAAAGAATTGAGTTCCTTTCTCTTAAGCTAATCATAGTTGATATATTGTGTGTTGTTAGTCATTATGCCTACAAACATAAGGTTTCTTCTTCTTCTGATTTTTCAAAAAAAAAAAAAAGCTCAAGATAGAAATTTGTGAATAAAATATATAGGCTCCGTTTGGCCGAGTTTACGGGGATTCAAACACATGTTCAACAATGTTTTTTGTAAAATGAGATAATCTCTTTCACATATTTACATCAAACTACGTAAAAGTTCTTTCCTACCGGATTCCCATACGGATTTATGATCACGTGGATGATATATAGATTCTAGAAGGGGTAGGTAATATGTATGGTGGAAATAGGCAAGTGATGAAAATGAGGGCATATATGTGGTGTGTGGAAGGAAGGTTATTATTTACTTGCCTCCCTACCTAATTCCTCTCATCTTTCACTCTCACTGTCTCCCTTCATCTCTCTCTATCTCTCTCTCTCTCTACCATTATTGCTGTACTTTGCTCCTCTCACTCCATGTTTTACATAATTAATTCATAAATATTAAAAATTAATTAAATTATTTATTGACAGTATTGCATACCTCCACCCTCTTATTCATTCACTCGTTCAATCACAAGCCAGCATATTAATCTGTCTCTCTGAAACTTCAACAATTAATCTCTCTCTCTCTCTCACCATCATTGTTCTTCCCTAAAGTTAACGTGCTCGTTTGAAAAACCACTACATAAGTACGTTCACGTAAGTCGAAGCAAAACGAGAGAATATCATCCATATAGGAAAAACACTGCTAAAAGTATTTATCTACAGCTTTCCCAAACGGACCCAATGAATCTGAACCACACTTTCCAACACTACACCTAAATTATTCCTTCCTCCATGTCTTTTTCCATTTCATGCCTTTCTTTCCTTTCAAGATTCCTCTCAGTTTTAAAGTCATGCACCATTATTAATTAAGGTTAATTATTTCTGTAATTAGAAACACTTACCAGAAAAAGTATACGACGTGCGTATGTGTGGGGTTTAATTTATAGAGATATGGTTTCAATTTTTATATCTAAGTCACTACATAACGTAAATCAACAAATAAATTCAAATTCAAAGTAATATATGTAAATTGGTCAGTCTCATATATATCTTGGTAGAAATTTTGAATATACAAATAGCTAGCCATCTAATAAAACGTAATATATTTTTTTATTTCCATCGAGGTTCTAGAAGGCAACTGACTTTTGAAAAGTAAAACTGGGAACTGGGTGTGCGATTGATAAAACTATAAATTAATCATATAAAACATAGAAAGAAGGAGAGTTCCAATTAGAACTAAGAATATTTAATAATATCGTGTAATAATATTCAATTTTTAAGAAAATAAAGATTAATAATTCCCATCGTGATTATTTCAGAGGCAATGCGCTTGTTTGTTTGACAACAAGATGCTTATACCCATAAGCACGTTCAACAGTGTTTTTCCGTAAAACGAGACAATCTCCTTCACATATTTGCCTCGGCTTGTATGAATAAGCCCATAAATACTTCTCCATCCCCTTCAATATTGCACCTAATTATGAACATGTGCCACTAACCCTACATACATGCATGCATCCATACATACGTAAGGGATGATGATGATGATATCCAACAGGGAAACAAAGAAAGGCACCAAATTCTTCCTCGAAGTGGACCATTGCTTTTGTTTATACCAAAAAGAAACATGCGTGAAAGAAGAGACTAGGCATATTCGTAATATGTGTCTATGTAGATATATATTATGTCATCTTATTTTTAATATAAAAGTTAGTTAATTTTTTTAGAAATTAGAGAAATTAAACATATTATTTAAAAGTATTTATCTATATGTATTATTGGGTTATGTATCAGTTAGTTAGGAAAAAATAAATATAAATACTTCAAAATAAAGTATTTATCTTTCTTAACTAAAAAACAAATCAACTAACTTTTATATTAAAGACCATAGCAATTTATAGTAAGCAAACTTGGACGGACACGGCCGGTTGCGGTTGGAGAGCAGTAACTTGATCACTCAATTGGTTAATATAAGTTAATGTATACATTTAATCCTTTAAATTTACATCAAGTTTCAATCTAGTTCTTCAAATTTAAAAAGTGCACTTTTAATCATTTTATCTTAACATCGTCAGTTTTATTTAATTAAAAACGATAGCTCATTAAAGGAAGATGATGCAGGACTATTCTGAAAAAGGAGGTGAATCAGATGCTTGCAAATATCAAACACCACTTTTCTACTGATTTCCTAAAACCAACGACGCTAAAGGGGCAACCATGTGACGCCCATTACATCCACATGTTCCACTCCACTTTTGACCAAAACATTAAAAGGAAATCAATTTAACAGATTTTGTAAATTAAAAAAACTATTTTATTTTGAATTCTACGTTTTTTTTTTGGGGTTAGGAACAATTATCAAAACACTGGACTTGTTATAAAAAAAAAACTTATTAGAGTCGTTGACCCAAACTGTTCTACGTCATTACAGAGGCATTATGTTCTACCATCCTCACAAAGCACGGCAAAATATTTTATGGGTTTGTGAATATATAAACCAAATCCACGAATATCCTCCCGTCATCCGTAGAAACATGATCTTCTGAACAAGAAACAGAATATTACATTTACGTATGAGACCCTCTGGTGGGTCGACACATGATTTCGTTTGCGAGCATGCTCTTCACTGTGGTGCTGAGTCCGACATGCATATCCATACCAGCAGTCTTCCCTTCTCGCTGCCTCTGCTGGCATAACCTGTTTTTTGTTTGCAGTAGCCATCAAACCCCCACCAACAAAGGAAAAAAAGTCAACATGATAATTCAATCATCTGTTCGTTTGAATTTCTTGACAAGGGGGTAAATCGGTGAAAAGTCCATGTGTGGAAATTTTATTGGTCAGAAAGACCAGATATGGTTTTATACACAAAAAAAAAAAGCACCAACACTCACAGCTTTTCATGCACAGAAAAATACCAGTACACGAATTCAGAATTTCCGAACCAATAAAATTTACAAATAGAGACTTTTTACTGATTTTTCTGTAGATGGCATTGTTATTTTAGTCCATAAGTAAAAATTTCATAGGCCAAATTTTTTGATAATAATATAGCAACAAGCCTAATCATACTAGATGAGGTCTGCTATGTAAATCACACAAAAGCTTATATACATAATGAGTTGCTCATCATTAGAAGAGGATTGCTGATTACTGTACTACGAGATTCAAGGAAAAGAATGACGAGTTTTGAAAGCCCAAGTTAGATACTTTACGGATTATGAAACTGAAAGCATGCACAATACATTAAACTATATTTGAAAATTAACTACATCCACTTGATATCACTTCATGTTTTTTTTATTCCATCAGTGCTTTTCTCTTCCTTTAACGTAAAAAAGATCGATTCACTATACTCCCAGATTCAGACTCTGCTGATTATTGGCAAGATACTTGAGTTGATGACAGTGATACTAACATGTTTTGGCAGAGAAATCCGAAACCAGTATAAAAGAAATGATACCAACTTCTCATAACACTCGCTGCATTATTACATAGAATGGTTAAAGCCTGCTCTTAATATGGTTCAAAATGATAGGAGTTGACCTGATAAAATATCTACATAAATCCACTTTAGATTGAGTATGAAGCTTACCGGCATACATGTGTCCTAGAAGTTATCGTCTCAGAGCGACTCAGTGGCAACCTTGTTCTATCTGACAAGAACACAACATTATCTCTAATTTAGATCACTCTACATGCAAATATGACCCAAGCAGCCACCCACCAGAAAATATGAAGGGAAAGAAATTAAAAGATCAAGCATAATAATGTAAACAGGAACGTTTAACAACCCAAAATGCACATATGGTAAACTGTTATTGGTCAATCATGTCACTACCAATTTCTCTGTTGTTCAGCTTCGTTATCCACTCGGTGATAACATCCTGCAGTGTCCTCCCCATTTGTCTAATACAACTCTCTGTAATCTAGCAAACCACAAAGACCACAATCATATTAAAACGTCATCAGTTAAAAGCTAAAATTGACAACAAACAACATTTGGGACCATTAAATGCATACATTCTGTTCATGTAAATTCTTTTCATGTGCTGAAACAGGGATTCTTGAGATATTATGTTGCGCGATCTGCAAAGGAAAAACAATGTACACGATAATCTAGATACACTGGCTATATCAGTTCCACAGCCACACTAGATGGATGGTGTAGGTTGGAAACAAGTCCACCTGGAGAAGGCACTACTTATGAAAAGATTGAAAACCATGCTCTTTCAGATATGACTGCGCAGGATACAAGGTTCAAAGTAATCCATACGGGTTTTAAAGTATCCTGGCTGCATACAGGATAAGAGTCACTCCTAGTTATCCCTAAAGCAAGCCAGTATGCTCCACAGAATGCTCTGTCACACCCAGAACCTGCAACGAACGAAAGTTGAAAATCTTATTATAATCCAAATGCAATGCACTGAGTTCTGGTTCATCTCTAAACCAAATAAATTGATAAAAACTGCTTTAGTCAACCTACTATGAAGTCTACAAGCAAGTATTACAAACAGAGATATCTCATCACCCCATTCTAAAATCAATTATATGAAAACCTGAAAAAATGAATAAATAATTTCGAGCACCATATTTAAGTCATAACAAATTAGAACTCACAATATTGAACAACTCCAAAACCATTACGGGAAGGCATCATTCCTCCACATGCTTGACATTGAAGATGAACAGTATTCAGGTTGCATTGAAACTCACCAACTTCAGCGACTGAATATTATAATAAATAAAATAAGCTTCAGAGATGAAATAACAAATATAACAAATTAGGAAATTTTCCTCTCCTCTTGTTAAATTATGAAATTGACAAAGAAAGTCAGAATAATGGGCATAAATGTGGACAAATAGGCACAAGATAATGCGAAGATCCTTCCCTAATCTAGGCAGAAACAAAAGGGATAAGGAAATGACAAGAGGTGTGTGTGGGGGGGGGGTATTAAGTGGGGCAAACAAAAAAAAAAAGCATGCTGCACAAGTGGCACTGTTCTGGGGCATTCCATATGTGATATTATATGACAGTTATATTACCACACTGTGGGCACTGAAGGTTTGTATCATCGCTTTGCTCATCCAATGGTGAGTAAGTCCTCTTTCGACGACGTTTACTTTGAGATCCAATTACCTATCCGAAGAAAGTTTCAAATGATTAATCACCAATGTAAGATCATGAAATCCAACTAAATTCATGGCAGCAAACAACTTTTGAAAACTGAAAGGGGTCTGATTGCCTTTAGCTTGAGCCAAGAGCCATGGAA
>JANTPZ010137249.1:817-13948 GCA_025593235.1 Vachellia pachyceras
TTTTTTTTTTTTTGCATTAGAAAGTGTGGACGCCAGAAAATTTCTAGCGGGTCTTCATTCATAAGTTCTTGGAGGTCCTAAAAGTAGGTTATCCAAAACTATAATTTTAGTTTAATAGTTTCTAACCTAAATTCAAATTACAAAGAGGCACTAAGATGGTTATTATGGTAGCCATGCATGCATGCATATGGTTTGAATTGGTCCATCATTAGAGAACACGGTTTCTTTATTATTCAAGCTTGGGCTGAGACGAAGCTCGTGACGTCGAAATGTTGAGTCAACACAAACAGTGGCATTAGAGAAGACTTTGTGTGGCCTTTCATAATTGACACCGCACGTTGCTTTCCTCTTTCTGATATTTGTAGTTTTCTGCAATAATTCTTCAGTGAGGATAGATGAACCTTGAATGGTCAGTCGCCAGCCAGCTTCAATCGCTATCGTGCGCGAGTGAGACTGATAAGAAATGTCGGCCAATCAAATAAAAATTAAGATAAATGTAATATACGGCAATTAATCTAAGTGGATCTCTACTAATCTTGTGTAAATAATAAATTAATTAGGAAGTATTAAGTGTGTTTTTTCACTATCTAATTAAATTAAATGAGTGTTAACTTGTTTGCCTTATAGCGTACCGCAAGCGTACGGGTCGCAAGTAGTATAAAAATATCGTTCCCACGAGGACTAACGCATAAACGAGATAATCAATACAATTATATACTTCATTAGGTTGAGTGAATCAATAGAATAATTGGTGTCCTAAAGGTTTACTAATTTCACGAAAACTTTAATTCAACGATGAGAGATGCCTAGGATTATTTTTCACCAATGCAATTCATGAGAATTAAATACATACAACTCTATTAGTGATTGAATGACATAATATGTTTGTCTAAGGTTTAAAAGCAATTGATTAAGCTCTCTCAAGTCATAACCAAATTAATATTCTCATTTAACATGCACAATCTCTTACTACAGTTAAAGGAAAATAATCATTACGCACCAACCTTCACATGACAATGCTAGGTTAATAACTATATCTCTATGTTACTAACAAACCATCCATTTAATTATTTAAACTTCAAGTCTAGCATAATTTTATCTAAGTCGTACAATTAAATTAACTCTCTCAAGCTTAATTCAATTGAACAAATCAATCTAAGTGATGGCCAATCAATTAGAAGCATTAAACACAAGATAAAATTAACATATAATTGTTATTAATCACCAAAGAGAGTATTATCAATTCTCAATCCATGCAAAGGTTCAAAATAATCCTAGAACAAATTGCTTAGCCACTAAACATTTTAATCACAAGAGCAAAGCATTGAAGAATTTAATTCAATGAGATAATAAAGGGATTCAGGAAAATGGAGCGCCAAACGCTGCCTTAACAGTTTCAGCTTCTTCCCTGGTTCACGACAGAAAGCAGCGACGCTCTCTCAAGCACCAGCGCTCAGTCTCTCTCGCTCAACGTTGCCGTCGAAAAGCTTAGGTCTCCCCAGCTCTGAAACTGTTCTCCAGCTCTCGGCTCTCTCTGCTCAGTCGATGCTCCTCTCACGGTCGCCAAGAACTCGTGCCGCCAAAGTTCTGTTGCCTCCCGTCTTTTGCTCTCTGCGTCTCCTCTCAAACTGTTGCTGCCTTTTCTTTTCGTTTTGCTGTTAGGGTTTTTTTGGTTGTTACTCCACAAAACAACGCCGTTCAAGCTTTCAATCTCCCAATGCCCCATTTGGTAAGCAGAATTGATTTTGATGGAAATGGAAATAGAATTGGATATGGAAATGGATATGGAGTTTAAAAGTACGTTTGGTATGTCTTGGAAATGGATCTTGATTTTTACGTGAAAGGACTGAAATACCCTGCTCACTGTTCACTGCTCATTCACTATTCCTCGCCTTCACGTGCTTTGCATGCCGTCGTCCGAGTGCTGTCGTCTTTGCTTGTCGTCTTCGTGTGCCGTCACTCGTCGTCATCTTCACATCGCTCGTCGTCTTCCACCGTCGCTGGTCTATGCTGGTCGTCGACGACCGGCATGCTTACCGTGCTGGTTTGTGCCGTTCCTCACCGTCGCTGGTCTGTGCTGGTCGTCGCCTTCTATGCTGGCCTGTGGGAGGAGACGAGAGAGAGAGAGAGAGCGGTGGAAGATGAGAGAGAGAGAGAAAGAGAGAGACGGTGCTGGTCTGTGTTGGTCGCTGGTCTATGCTGGTCGTCGGTGGAAAACGGTGAAAGAGAAAGAGAGAGAGAGAGAGAGAACGGTGGAAGACGATGGTCCTCACCTTCTATGCTGGTCTGTGCTGCTCGTCGCCACCGTCGCTGGTCTGTGGGAGCCTAGGAGTAGACGAAGAACGGAGGGGTGAGATGGGAATTCCATGGAGCTAATTGCATTTCCATGGGGTGAGGCATGGAATTCCAATTCCACCACTTTGATGGAATTGGCTTCCAATTCCAACTCCATATCTGCCAACCAAACATGCTTACTTGATGGAAATCAATTCCATTTCCATATCCAACCCTTCAATTCCATCAAACCAAACGGGCCCCAAGTCTTTTATTCCCCTCAGTGAACCATGCATATATTATTAATATAATAATAATACTTAACCAGCAACTAAGAATCAAAGTCTCTTCTTTTTTTTTTAATTTTATAAATGAAATGAAATCCTCAAATCATGTGATAATTCCAAATCTTATCAAAATCTTCCTTAAACCTTTTAGTTTTGCATTAATAACTCCCCAAATGCATTAAAATATATCTCAGATTATATTAAAAATGAGGAGTTATCACTTACCTTGACAAAAATCCTCTGGTGGTACCACCACCACCTTCCTAATGATGAAGAAAGTCAGAGATTCCCTGATGATCACTATGATATCTTTGGGTACAGCTAAGCCTCAAAACCTTTTTAAACTTTTATGATTTGTGATGATAAATTTTATGGAAAATCATTGTGTCTTCATGGGTTATGTTTTTAATGAGTTTGGTTACACGCGCACACCCAAACACATTGTGCACGTGCATCTGTTATAACCATTATGATTAATACTGAACCTTTTTGAGTTGTGCACATTGCATGCAACTTCACCTGCAAAACCCTATATAGCATTTTAGAACCCTCATAGCTACAAGTGCACTGGCTAGCTAATAATAACTTGGCAATTAAGCAACTGAAAATAATTTAATCAGACTATTCTCATTCAAGTTGGAAGCATACAGATAGAAATCAGTAGCAGCTCAGCTAAACAGTAGGAGTTGCTCACAATGAAATAAGGTCACATTCTAGATATGTTGGTAGTCATCAAATACTCTCCTTTTGATAAAATACCAGATTTGACAAAATTAAGACCACAAACAGATCAAATATAATTCTATAATATTTTCTGCACAAGGTACAGAACTAGACAAGCTTTACATCTCACAAAACAGAAAAAATTAAAAAACTATAGAAACTTCCCGAGCAAAAATGCAAATTACGATGAAACCTTTATATCGACTTAACAAGTTAAATATTGGTAAATAACTCAAGTATGGTCCAGATCATGGAACAAATATATAACTATATTCTTCCATATTTTGCCATCAAATGTTGAAAGTAAAACATGGCTACACTTAGAAACTTCCCCTTTAATCATGAGAATTGAAAAAAGTAAGTAAAAACCCTGCTCTCCCAACCAAAAAAAATCTGCCAAGTGTCCATCACAAGGTTTCAGCCAATCTGCTTCCAAAAGCTTGGGCAAGAGAATCAATAGCAAGGTTGAACATAATTATATAATTTGATGTTTATGGCATCCCACAGCCTGAATATATTTTGAAGGAACCAGGATAAAATGGCGCAAAGAAATGTGCTTCTTCCATTAAACTGATAGAAATAAAATGAAAAGATCTTACGACATTCACAAGTTAAGGATGTAGCAATGCAACACAAGAAACTTAGAAACCATGAAATAAAGGATGCAAGGGTAGACAAGCTACAGGAACAGAGAGAACATAGCCCTTGAATATGTTGGACCCAAAAGTTGCAGCCCATCATATTTTCATTCTAGGTGAAACGGTTTGGGGATCCTGATTCGTCTTATCCGTGGTAATCTTGGTTTCTTGGGGTTGGGGGAGCTAATTTCTATATGTGGAGATGGGGTGATTGTAGAAAAATTGATGAAAGAGAGGAAAAGAACAAAGAGGAAGAGAATAAGAAATTATACTGAATCAGTCAATAAATCAAACATAAGGGGAAAAAAAACTGATGATTACCCTTATTTATAAATCATGGGTAATCCAAATCCTACTCAAATGTTTAATTCAAATCCTTAATTTCTAATCCAAACCCAATCCTAATATCTCATAATATCAATCCTATTCCTAATCCCAATTAGATACTCCAACCCTTTTAATTAATAAGCAAAATAATAAAATGACTTAACTAACCTAACGACTTATTTACAAATTACACATCAGGAGCCAACCAGACATCCTTAATGAAGGAATAGAAGCCCTATTTTCATTCCATAAGTCCCAAAAGAGCAAAACCATAAGGGTTGCTAGTTCACATATTTCATCAAACTGGTAAGAGGATTAATGAAGGTTTGGCAATATTTCAATGTTGTCAAAAAAATATACACTCATTGCAGTAAAATAATTGTGCCAACCAAATTGAACACTGTCTATACAGGAAGCATGGGGAATCATAATTATTTTGTTGCTGCTGATGAATCTGTAGGGGGAATTTAGCAAAGTTTTCTGCCAATGATAGTGAAGAGAATCATGATAAAGCTTACTGGAGATTTGAATGTGTGCTATATTAAAAGAAAAGGCACGGAAGCAACTAATTTTATGAGTCAAATTGAATCGAAGCCACAAAGTTGTTTGTAAAGAGACAACAAAACCTTGAAAGATATGACACTACATAAAAACGCTTCACAGTACAAGCTGTCTTTACAGGTATGCTCAATGAAAAGACTCAATTCCCTCATATGAATACATTACATATTAGTGCTAACCTAAAAGAACCCTTGCTTCCATACAAATACTACCAGATGTATCAACTATTCCAAACCCAAAAAAAGGTCTCTTTTGAAGAAATAAAGTTGTACAGCAAAGAACTGAACTTCATAACTTCTAATGTGCCATTGCCAAATTTGTGTGATCGATGCAACATCTATGATCATACTATTACAATTTGGAAGTAGATATGCCAATTAAGAGTTCTCATGCTGTGGCAAATATCCTTGCGAGTAGGGTGTAACACCAAGGGGAACTAAACTATAAGATTGTCTGATCAAATCTATCTTTTAAAGTTATACTTTTACCACATTATAATTAGAATCAGATTAATGCCGAATCATACAGCAATTTGATCAGCAAACAAAGTGGAATCTTTTTTACAGTTTTCAAAGAGTTAGTCATCATAGTTAGACCATTTCCCTGGAACAGGATTATGCAGAAGTGGCCTATCACCTTTTTTTTTACTAAAACTTGTAATATCTGGTCATGAGGACAAACATGAGGAGCAGAAATTAAGAGAAAGATACCTGAAGAGTTAGAAGTACAGAAAGACGTTTCTTCCCCTTTGCTACCTTCTGATACCCTGAATGTAACATGAACACCACCAAAGAGACTAGTAAGGCCCAAAAATATTTAGCTCATCAATCTACGGTCCAGGAAAATCAAGAAAATGCGATTAACCAAAATAACAAGTAAAAAACTTGATAGGCTAGGAACAACTCAAAATGGGAGCTTACGTGAATCAACAACCATACGGTATGAGTAATCTGAGCCATCTGTCCCAGAAGGCCTTCCGATTGTCGAATTTCTCTGCTCCATCTTCCCCTCTCTACCCGCCTCTGCTGATTTTGTTATTAATTTTCTCAAAAGGCACAGTCAAGAGCCCAGAATATTAAAAAAAAAAAAAAATTTGGAGTACATTAAAGTGAAGAAACTGAATAGGGTCATTTTACAAGGCATCTCCGCCAATAGGATATCAAACGCTGATTTGGAAAGTAAAACGCATGGAAAAACTTCCTCGAACAAATGAATGGCATTATAAACAACCAAATAGCAGTGACAACCACAAAAATGCTCAACTCTGAAGGCAACAAAGCCTGCAAAGCAGACAAGGGAGAAGTTGAAATGGAGAGAGGGGAGAAAGAGCAACAGACAAACCTGTTCTTATTTACAGGAACCCAAATCGATGTGCTAAACTTGGGGATGCGCCGTGGGCCGGTGACCGGAGATCTGGCAGCCGGCGGTTGTTCCTGGTTGCCGCAGTGGTAGTGAAGACAAGCGGGACGAGAATTTGAGAATCTGCGATGAGGAGACAAGAATTTGCAAATTTTGACTACAATTCAGAATTTAAGGTTCAGGTCCTAGCAGCAACCACTGAGAATCGAGGAGGAAACAAGAGGACGACGGGCCACGGCGAAAACAGAGAGAGAGAGAGGGGGGGTGAGGGAGCTAAGTACCAGCAGCAACCACAGAGGAGAAAATGAAAGTGGATTTAAATTTAGAATAAGAGAGAGAGAGAAAGGTACCTTGCAATAGAATAAGGTCACGTTTGGTATCATGAAATTTGGAGGTATAAATATGGAAATAGAATTGATTTCTATATCCATGCATGTTTGGTACCATGGAATTGGCTTTCACATGGAAATCAATTCCACCAAAACCATGGATTTACAATTCCATCTCAAAAGTTTGGATTTATAAATCCATGGAGATAATTCCATCTCTGCCCATGCCTGACCAGCGACCTCGACGGTGAGCGAGCACTCACCTAACGGAAAGCGACGCCGACGGCTTTGATGTCTTGCGAGGAAGACGAAGCACTCACCCAGCAACCTCCGGCGACCTGGACGGATCTGTGATGGCGGAAGAGACCTTCGACGACCTACGAACCAGCGACTCCATTGCAGACCTTCAGCTTCCTCTTCTTCGATCCATTGCAGACCTATGAACCAGCAACTCCAGCTTCTTTCACCGTCAGCATCATCAGCGTCATCATCTTCATCGTCGGCAAGGCTGAAGATGGAAGCTACTTCGCCATCGGCGTCATCATCGTCATTGTCGTCATCTGCGTCATCGTCGTGATCGTCGGCATCATCTTCGGTTTAAGGCTGAAGGTGGAAGCTCCCAATGGCGACGCAGATGAATGATGCTTCGTTTTAAAAGTTAAAAAAACAGATTTTTTAATTTAGAAGGGCTTTTAGGTCTTTTCATCTAAAAATCATACCTCATTTTTATGACATACCAAATATACTTTTAAACCTCATTTCCATTTCCATTTCCACATCCACATCCATATCCATTTCCATATCCATATCCATCAAAATGAATTCTGCGTACCAAACGAGGCATAAGAGAAAGCGAGAAAGGTACCTTGGAGTGACCACCTAACCTTCAAGAGGTTTGTCGCGAGTTAATTTTAGGCTATGTTTGGTTTGATTGAGAGAAAAGGGATGGGATGGATAGGAGGTGATGGTAAGGGATGGAAGAGTATAAGGTTATTTTGTTTGGTTTAGTTAGAGGGAAAAGAAGGGGAAGAATTTTTATTGATCTTTTGTTTGGTTTAAGAGGCGAAGGGAGAGAAGTTAATAACCAATTTACCATTTTACCCTTATATGTTGATTTATATTTATTTACTTATACAATTTATTTAAATTAGTTTTCACTCATGAAAATTAATCATTTCTTCTATTTAATTAATTAAAACAATTATTAAGGTATTTCCCTCATATAATTTATTTAAATAATTAAAAAATAGAATTTATATATATTTTAATTTCACAATACTTATTTTATGCTTAACTTGCCATCAATCCAAAATTCTCTTTTGTTTTATCAAGCTATAAAATGCCATAAATTCAAAACATATGTAACCATAACATATCAAGTAATGATAATATAGTGTACATGAAGATAAGTGTTTATACCATCAAATTATACATGAAGGGTATGGATGGAATATCATAAAATATATGGGGGTAAATTAGTCATAATATTTGGCTTCCCTCCAAAAAACCCCAATTTGGAGGGAATCAAAATAAGGGGAGGGGAGGGAATGAATGGGCAAACTTTGGATCCCCTCCCCTCTAAAATTTTAAACCAAACAATGGGAGAGATTCATTTTTCATCCCCTTCCCCCAACCAAACAAGCCCTTAAATGCGACAAGCAACGGGGACGCGAGTGAAGGCTTTTAACTTTGGAGGCTGTTAAGCTCGTGGAAATGTAGAAGTAGAATAATTATTTTAAAGGGGAGAGTTGCAATCCAATCCCATATAGAAAAATTAATAAATAAAAGATCCTAAAGATTTACAAAATTACTATAAAGCCTTAGAAGTAACTGCTGAAGTTGTCATTAATACACTCACTAGCCTTCATTAACAACCTTAACAGCTACTCCTGAGACCTTATAGTAATTTTGTTAATCTTTAGAATTTTTTATTCATTAATTCTCCTATTTAGGACTTGAATGTAAATTTCCCTTATTAAAAATTTACTTAAAATGGTTCTATAATTATAAAAATGCATGACAAATAACAAAGAATTGTATTGATGCAATGGTAAGGATTCACAATCTAAGGTCCTGTTTGGTATGCAGTATTGCATTTTGGTGGATTGTGAATGGGTGAGAATTGGATTGGGAGTGGGATGGGATTGAAATTTTAAAACTACTTTTGGTAAGGAGTAATATTTGAAGTAAGTACTCAAATTAATTTTATTTTATAATTGGGAAAATGATGAAAAAAGTATCTCGAAATTAGGGAATCCCAGAAAGGTGATTCGAAATTTTAAATCCCAAATTGATGATAGTTCCTTGCGTGTCTTTACCGAAATTTAAAGGAAATATCCTTAATGCCCCTGAAATAGTAGCCTTCACACCAGACAATCACGTGAGCCTTTGTACACTGAACCTAGCACGTACGGTTTAGAAAGTGAACCTTCTACACCAAACATAGGGCGCTTCGGTTTAGAAATTTTGCCCACTATGCATTCAGATAAGGCACTGGGCTCATTCAAATGGGTAGCGGGGACCTTCTACACCACACATATGAAATACGGTTTAGAAAGCTTACAAAGGATCATTCGAATGAGGCAAACTCCATTTGAATAAAATATCCATCCAATTGAGGCATAACCAGGGTTCATAGACTCGGACCGGACCGATCGAGTCAAACCGAAAACCGGCGACTCGACCAGCATTCCGATCAGAGTTGGAGGTTAACCCTGGGTTATGGCGACTTGGTCCAACTCGGATCAACTCGTTATAATCCGATAGTAACTCGGTCGGCCCGCCGAGTTGGAGAGTCAACCGAGTTGCTTAAAAAAGGGTGGACGGTCGACCAAGAAAGCAGAAAGAAATCAAAGAGCAGCAGTTCCAGAGAAGAAGAAATAGTAAAAAGGATCCCAACAGAAGAACCAATATCCATCGCTGAAGTGTAGAACAAATTGATGACCAAAGCTCGAACATAGGAGGTTTGTGAGACTTCCTTGAGCGCTGAAGCCATGTTGGTGTCGTTGAGATGAATGAATTTGAAGGCAATCGCCACATGACTGTGTGAGACGGGGCAGCCGATGGCTTGACGAATAACAACAGCTAGGAAAGGGAAGCGGCAGAAAAAGATTGGGGTATTTTTTATTGTAAGTATTTGGTTTGTCAAGTAAGCCTTCTGACTTGGACATGATTGATCAAGAGGGTAATAAATGAGGCTCAAGCTTTGAGGTGCACGTGACTTTGCTTGTTGGAACTTGGAAGAGACTTTCAAAATTCAAGCTTGCTGACTGCTAGCCTACCAATTGCCATTCTTGTTTCTATTGCTTTGCCTATATCTAATAACTCCTTTCTCGCTTGCACTTTGGAAAATTGAATTGATTGTTTATGTTTTTGGTCAGAATGAGTGTTAAACATCAACCAATTTATATGTAATAACTCCTATATTTTATTAAAATGAATATTTTAATATTGTAAATAATATTAAATAATAGATAATTTATAAATATATGATTAGTTTGGTAATTGTTACTTTGTTAAAAATTGAATTCACTACTCAGTTTTTTGAACTTTAATTTTGGATAGTGTAATTGTATCAATATATATTTTTAAAATTTTTTTATTTCTCACCGGTTTGACCCCCGGTTTAACTCCGGTCTGACCCACTAACCCTTAATCCACTGCCTTGTCCAGTTCAATTACCAGTCCGAGTTCATGTACCTTGGGCATAACACTAATCCGAATAAGCCAATGGGGACTTTCTACACTGTTCAATCATGTTCGGTGTAGAAAGATGTTGCAACATCACCATCATTCAGATGAGGTATATTTCTCATTTGAATAATAGAGTCTTTCTACACCGTACAAATGATACACGATTTAGAAGGTAAACGTTCTAAACCGGTGTTGTAACTTGTAAACAAGGTTTAGAAAGTTCACATATCTTGATTCCATTCGAATGTGCACATGTCTCATTCGAATGATTCTTAAGTTTGTCCTTCTGGATATTGGTGGGGAAGATTGTATATACGTTAAGGGAAAAATGTAGATGTACATACTTCTAAATGTAGATGTATATACTAGCAATTTTATATGTATATACTTGTTCATGTATCTTCATTAGTGCAAATGTATCTTCATTGTTTAAAATGTATCTTCATTCATCTTAGGGGAGAGCATGGAACCCGTAACCCGCACAGCCCGCCCAAACCCGCGAAAAATTCCCCGAATTGGGCCCGCCCAATGTTGGCCTGTTACGGGCGGCTAAAAACCCGCCCATAAAATAATTTTTTTAAAAAAATTCAAGGAGCATTAGACAATGAATGAAATTGCCTTCTTCCGTGATAGATCCCAACCTGCCACTGATCCCAGCTCGCTCGATGGACATTGGACAATGAGACTTGGAGTAAGAGTAGGAGAACCTGCCCAACCCAAGTGCCCACTGCCCAGCTCCCACTCTCAGCTTGATCACATATGACATATCTGGTTATCTTTGTCTGATTCACTCAGCCGCCATGCCCTAGGTAGGTTAACTGATTGAGATTCATCTTTCGCCGCTATCGAGCATCATCCTCAAACAAGCAACGAGAAGAGCTGAGCTGAAGCTTATCTTCTTCTTTGTTTTTGCTTGCGTTGCCATCTGAAGCTCAAATCTTCGTTTTCATTTTTGTCTTCGGTTTGCTTAGATTCCTTTTCTTCTTCTTTTTTGCTTGCGTCGCCATCTGAAGCAGTCATCGCCTCTGAGCTTCACGACTTTATCTTTGTTTGCGAATTGTGAGCTCGCCGTCTCTGCTGTGCTGTGTCACCATCACTGTCTCTTAAGGCAATTTTTTTCTAATTTCATAGTCTAATTTCATCTAGAAGACAGAATCACAAAAAAATCAAACAATTTATGTTTGGGCCAAAATCAATTCTTGATCAGAATCACAAGTTTAGACAGGATGGATATTCATGCCTTTAGAATATCTCTATGTTGAATGTAGTTAGAAGGACAAAAAAAATTTCTAGGTTGATTAAATTTCTGCTCTGTCTTGATGTTGTTTTTTGCAATGGCAAAATATGTTGATTCCATTAATCATGTCTTATGCTCTGCTTATGTTGTTTTTTGCAGTGGAAAAATATAAATCCCAACTTGAAAATATGCAATCTACAGCTCATGGAGGGGGCACAACCTCATCCTTACCAACAAGTGAGAATGAAATTCAAACAACCAATGAGGGAGAGGGACAAATATAAGGCTATAGCTTAACCTGAATCTAGGAACGCTGTGGGAAGGTATATATATATTTTTTCTCCTCGATGTTGTGCTTCTTATACATCTTGCACATAATAAAATTTTAATGGCCTTTACGTGGCCTGATTTCTAAATGCTAAGAAATATTGATCTATTTGTTTGTTTATGTAGTTGTATATACATCTGCATTTGTACTTTAATAGTCCGATATTCTAACTCTTATTTGCAGCTACTAATCACTTTAATTTCTAATTTTTTTAGATTCTCCATCAACTCTTCAAGGAAGATTTGATTCATGTATTGATAATAACAATATCACAGTGGTAGCTGAAGATGGGGCCTCTTGTAGCAGAAACAGAACTAGACCATCTAGTGGTTGGACGTCATCTGAGTATGAGGCAGATGCAATGGAACAGGATGATGAAGGTTTTGCTTTACCTTGTGTGTAATCTGATTTTGTCAAAAAAAAAAAGGCAGCATCTTTTTTCCCTATCCAAAGTTTAGATATTTATCTGACATTGTTCATTGTCCAAAATGGTTCTATTATGATGAGTCCTTACTTCAAACATGTTGATTTAAGTTTTGAAAAAAATCATAAGTTGAAATTAAGTAATTTCATCTGATATGTAATATGCAATAGAATCATGATACTTTGGGTTCTTAAATAATAATGAATAATGGATTGGGTTGAAATGCCACATGCCTTGAACCTATATAATTGCTTACTATCAGCAAATGGATATCTTATATATGCTATTGTTTGTGGCTTTCTTCTGCTGGATTCAGGAATAATTAAATGCTGGTGTTTGTGGCTTTCTTCTGTTGGGTTCAGGAAAACGGGCTGCCCGTACCCGTGCAAAACCCGTCCGTTTATGGGTAGCCTGTTTAAAAGAGTGTAAACGGGTTCATGCATAGCCCGTACCCGTGAAATGTTTAACGGGCTAGGGCACGGGCTGCCCAACCAGCCCGTTGCTCTCCCCTAATTCATGTAAATGTAGATTGGTGTATTTTCAGTAATGTATGTAATTGTACGTGTCCAAAAGCATATTGATCATTCAAGCAGATTAGTGTATAAAATTCACTATTTCTAAACCGTAGCAATTAACTGCAGTGTAGAAATTTCAATATCTTAATTCCATTCGAATGAAGTCTAATTCATTGGAATGACTGCCTTCCACAAAATTGAGAATTATACGTTGACTCATTTCCATTGCAGTGTTTAATTGATTATTTCATGCATCTGTCATCTTCATAGTGTTACGAGAGATTAAATTTTATGCAACTAACAAATAACCAATTGTTTAACCCACCAGGAGTGAGTGCAATATGAGTAACAATCCAGATGAATTATAATGAAACTGGGAAAGAAGAAGCAATATGAAATACAATATCAGTAACTTTCTAAAATGAGAATGATGCCG
>JANTPZ010137257.1:1152-20651 GCA_025593235.1 Vachellia pachyceras
CTTGTGTTTTGCATTTTAACTTAGTTTGTTTTGAACCAAATTGAACTTTTCGAAATGATTGTACCCAACCTAATTAATAGCACAATTTCATTTATTCGCTCACTTTCGCCATAGTCTTCGTGGGAACGATAACTTTTTATACTACTTGCGACCCGTATACTTGCGGTAGAAAAACGGCGAACAGTAATGTTACAAGTTTTAGATTATAACTATTAAGCAATTAACTTAGCCAGTGGACAACCATAACATTTCTAAATAAACTCACCAACTGTTATAATCTCTCATATACTTAATTAATTTTATCAAGAACAATAAATACATAAAATAAAACCTCATTGCGTGTGTTGTAAAGCGAATTACATTTAGACACATGAAAGAGGAAAGATCCTTTGATAAGATGTGATCTCGAGGACTAATAACATGAGATACAAACTTACTTTAGGCTCCGCTTGGATGGGATGAAAAGTTGAGAGGAAAGAAAATGGGAGGAGAGAAAATGGAGAGAAGAGAAAAGTGGAGAGAAAATATTATCACCCATCCTGCTTGGATGGGTGAGAGAAAACAGAATTGAAAGAAAATGGACATATGGTTGAATGACTAAAATATCCTTAAATAAAATTTTTTTAATAAATAGTAATAAGTAAAATATCCTTAAAATATATGTAAAGTATAATTTCAAATTAAATATGATAATGAAAAAATTATATTAACATTAATATCATTAAATAATTTAAAATCAAATTATTTATTAAAGATATCTTTTTAGTTATTATATTTTAAAACAACATAAATTATATAAGAATATATTATATTTTTTATTTTTTAATGTTACGAGGTTTTAGTAAGCAATTAAAAATAAATTAGATATTAGAATATATATTAAATCTTATTCTTTAGAAAAAAGAAAATCATAGTCAGAATTTTAAAAAAGTTATATGTTAAACTTAATTAGTTAAAAATGAAAAAGTAATAAAAGAGTATGTGTGTAGATAAGGAAAAAGAGTTTTCTCTCTATGTGTGGAGAGAAAAGTTGGAGAGAAAATGTGATGGGACCCACACCCCTTTTTTTTCAACTTTTCTTTCCTCCCACTTTTTCTCTCCTATCCAAGCAGTGGAAAAATCATTTCTCCCCCTATTTTCTCTCCAAATTTTATTTCCTCCCTCATTTTCTCTCCATCCAAGCATAGGGTTACAGCTGTGTGTGCTTTGTCGTTTAGAGTCCAATTCCATCTCCTGTTTATTTGAGAATGAGACCGTGGGTCCACATGTTCTATCTTTTTTTTCCTTGTTTTTTTATGACATGGTGCTGTGTTTTTTTTCTTCATAATATAATGTCTAGAAGGTTATCCCCTTCCCCCTCTCTGGCTATAGAGTAAACCGCATATTAAACTTGCCTTGGGGTGTGGATGGAAATTGGCGGCTGCGGTAGCAAGATCTGCATTTTTTTTTTTGCCATGAAGATCTGCATTGTTCAAATAGAATTTCAACAATCTAAAGTTAAAATTTTCAACTAATGATTTTAATTTTTTCAAAAAAAAAAATTAACAGTTAAGAAATTATTTTTATTTAGAATTTTTACATATTAAAATAATTTTTCTGAATGGAAGTAAAAGTAAAAGAAATTGGATTCGAAACATTTAAATTAAATTTGGACTGTTTTGGTAGTGGAGATCAATTCAGTTTCAATCATTCACTGTGTTTGAATCAGCGTTAGTCCTCCTTCCTGGCCAAAAATTGGGCGGTAGAGGAAAAATGATTCAGTCTCAAATCATTTAGTGCTCGTTTAGAAACTCCGTAGGGAAAATGGATTTTGCAGATTTTGAGGCATTTTGGGAATTTTGAGATGGTTTTACGGATTTTAAGATGATTTTTATGAATTTCAATATGATTTTTACAGATTTCGAGATGATTTTATCTCGATTTACGTGTACCGTTTGAAAAAATGGCTTTCCAAACAGGCACTTAGTGTTTAGATTAAAGGATGCCTGTATACTTTAACGCTGCCTTTTTCTTTTTATTTTTTTTAATTGCTGTGGAAGCAAAACGACAAATCCGGAGGGGTCAGAGTGGATTCGGCCATTGAAGCCTTCGCTTAGGATCCTATGGCATTTACTTCTACAATTTCTTTATTCTATTCTGCGGCATCAATTTTTTAATACTTTTTATATACTTTTACAATATGTAAGTGAGCTTCCACAAAAATACAATTAGTATGGTAATAGATATTTATCCCCAATTCTCCCGTTATATTATTTTAGTAGTGATCAATTGGTTGAATCGAGATGGGTGACAATTACTACGTTAAAATGGATGGGTACGATCAATTGAAAATAATCTCAATAGGTGACTAAGATCTGTTAGAAATTAGGAAATAAAAATAAAATAATAAAACCTAAAATAAGAGCAGATAAATGAATGTGTACGGAAACAGTTAGATATCTAAATATACATTCAGCCTATTTCATTTTAACTAGATTTTACTCCCAGTACTTTGCTATTGTAATTAAATATTTAAGATTTTGTGTTCAAGTTGTGTAAATGATGTAGGATTAATTCATTATTATTAAGAATTAAATATGTACTATCTACAAGCAAGGCTTAATTAAAAACAATATATACAGGGAGAAAAACGAATGCTGAATTACCATAAAATCTCAATGAACGGATTTAATCCTTTAAATGTTCAATAACAAATGAGAAACATGTAAGAAGAAGTTTGATTGTAAAATAAGACGAGATTTACACTACCCATTTAGTATTGAAATGTGATGGTAATTAAATCTTATCCTTATAATTTGATAGTAATTACAAAAACAAAGTATGTGTATTGCCTGAATTAAAAACACTTATACTAAGCATCAAGCAGTGAATAAGAATTACACATGCACCTCCGACGAGAGAGAGGAGTCAGATTTTGAAGTTTGAAAGAGAAAGACATACATCGGCTCCTCGGACAGTGAATAACGATGACATAGACCGATCCAAAGTGACTTTGCCATCTAATACTCCTCCCGAGGCTTCAGATTTGCTTCTTTTTTCATAGTTTAACATCCCTAATACTACTGCCTCCCTCTGCATCTTCCTTATTTCTCTCGACTTCTTTAACGTTTCCTCAGAAATTTCCTGTGTCATTTGAACTTCCTCGGAAATATCTCTATTCTGGACGTAGAAAAAAAACTTTCTGAACTTATTCATTGTCTTGCCACTTGTCATTCATTTTTTTGCTGTATTTCAGTTTGTTGTCGTGGTCTTCTTTCACAATTTCACGGCATTCCTTGCTTCTTCTGTGTTTCTTGACTTGTCAACTTGTTCTTAAACATCTTTTCTCCAATTTCCTTTATACGTTCTGATTTCTGTTTTCCATTCTCGGCTTCATATTAAATTTTAAAGAAAATCCTAAATTGCTTCTCTTCAATTTGTTCCTGGCATTTTCTTCTTTTTTGTGATCAGTTTCAACTTCTACACTTTGAATTTGTCAAAACTCATCTTTTGTTTTTGGAGTGCTCACAACTCATCTTTGAAAACAAACAGAGTTGTTAGCTTCTGCATTCATTTACTCAGAGTTTGTCTTCTATCCTGTTTTCCTTGTTTCGTTTGATGTTATTTTCCTGTCTGTTTTTGTAATTCAGTCTTTCGGCTAAAACCTTTGATTTGTGTGAAGCATCTGCTTCTTAAAATTGTTCATGACACCATAAAATAAAGAGAGAGGGAAAAGGCTTCCTCGTTGATTTGTGTTGGAACACTGAGAGAAATTGATTCATTCTACTATATCACATTTAGATTGCTAAGTGTGACATCGGTTATTGTAAGTTCATAATATATATATATATTCCATAAATTTAATATTGTCAATGGTGAGATCTCAGTCTTGTTTTGATTCTCACAGGGTGCAGAAGAGAAAGACAGAAAGGGGGAGATCAAATTTTCATCGTCTCACAGTCCCAAAAAAAAAACGGTGGGACATTTGTTTTCAAGTAGGATAATTACCAATAGTTCTGCATTAATAAGCCAAGTTTAATTGAGTTTTGGGTTTATCATTTTAACAGAGGACACATTAAAGGTTTCCTGATCGATGGTTGGCTTTTTTGATTGATTGATTGATGGAGAGATTTTATCAAGTAAGGAGCCATGTTGTTTTGCTTAATTATTTCGGGGGTGAATCTTGAGCACTTGGCAAGGAAGACACAGGTACGCCATTGCTTAATTAGATGCATATTAAAGGGTCTGGGTGTAGTGAACTGTTTCTTCCTCTGTTTCATAACATTTGTTTCCGAAGTTGTTAGCTCCAGAGCAAAATTACCCAAAAAGAGAGACACATACATATGGCTCATCGGACAATGAATAACAATAAAATGGACCGATCCAAAGTGTGCATGTTTGGGTTTTCTCAACAGGCACGTAACTCAAGAGAAAAATCATCTTTAAATTCGTAAAAATCATCTCGAAATTCATAGAACCATCTCAAAATCTATAAAATTATCTCAAAATCCGTAACTTCTTTCTCCCAATTGATTTCTCAAACACACCATATCCATAAAATAAAGAGAAAGGGAAAAGGGTGCCTCGTTGATTTGTGTCTAGAGAAATTGATTACTTATTGGAAATCACATTTAGATTGCGAAGTTCTACATCATTTATTGTAAGTTCAACATATATTTTTATGGGAGATTTAGTCTCAGGTTTCAAATAAGTAAAATATTTAAGGAATGGTCCGTTGGAGAAAAATATTTAATGAGAGATTCAATTAACAACATAAAATATTAAATTTAGAAGAACCATAAAATTACACATAGTTAGTATAAAAATGTTAAAATTGTTAAATATAATTTAACACTCTTTTCTTAAGGTTAAGAAACACTATTTTTTATATACATATTTAACGATTATATTTATTTCTTTATTTGAAATATTTATAAGTATTTTTATAAATACTTACGTGGGTCCCATACTTCCTTACTGAAAACAACCTTACGAGTATTTTTGCAGCTTTCAATTAGAAAAGAAGCCCAAAGGAAGGGTTGTACGTGGGTCCCATACTTCCATGTCTCACTACATTATTGAATTGCCTCAAATTTGCAATCTATCATCTACTCACTACTTTCACATCTGCTTCACTTTCTAGTTTCTTCTTCTGCATTTTCTTGATTTCTCAACCTCTTCTTTTAACATTTGCTCAGAAATTTCCTGGATCTTTTTAAATCCGTTTTATTTTTCTTTCCTGAGCGTAAGAAAAAAAATTCTGAAATTATTACTTTCCCTGACCCATTTCCATCACTTTTTGCTATATTTTTATTTGTCTCCTGTGTTCTTCTTTCGTAATACCATTGCATTCCTTGCTTATTCTGTGTTGCTTGATTTCTCAGCTTGTTCTGAAAGATCTTTTCTGCAGTTTCCTTTTCCTTTTCTGATTTCTGTTTTTCTCTCCGTTTCATATTAAAAAAATTTCCTCCTCTTGCATCTTTGGCTGGCACTTCTTCATGCTGATCACTCTCAATTTTGCTGGTTTTCTTATATTTCTTCAAGAAGAGTAACCCTTAAAAAAATACATCTTGAAACTTTCACTGCTCATCTCTAAAAAAAACAGAGAAACTGAGTATATTTCCCCTGCTTTCATTGTTTCTGAGTTCGTGTTTTTTTCTTGTTTAGTTTTTGTTGTTTTCCATTTCTTCTTACAATTCATTGTCTTTCTGTTAAAACCTTAGATTTGTATGAAGCATCTGCTTTTTAAAGTTGTTCAAAACACCATATGAAAAGAGAGAAGGGAAAAGGTGGTCACGTGGTTGATCTGCGTTGAACAAGGGGAAGCTGATCACTGATTACTATTCGTTGATAAGAGGTTTATATATCTTCAGATTGCGAGGTTTCACATCCCTCGTTGTAAGTTCAAAATATATATTTATTCCATAGACAGCTGGTGTTTAATTGATCTAATCATATTTAAAAAGTATCAAGTTGTAGTTGCATTTCAATTGGTGTTTCAACCTTTCCAACAAAATGTTATCCTCTTTCAATGTATATATAGCTATAGAGCAAACCAGGACAAGTAAAATTCTCTTTGCACCTGGGTTACTGTAAGTCCAAAAATATAAAATTTACGTCCTAATTGTTCAGTCATAAGCTCGCCTATGAGCTTACTTCACCCATGGCATGTTTTAGAAATTCAAATAAAAGGAAGAAAAAAAAAGAATTCTATTTTTCAAATAATTTAATATCGTCGTTGTTATCATTCGAACAATATGACTCTTGCTTGGATTTTCGCAGGGTGTAGAAACAGAGAGATAATTTTATCGACCTTCTTAGTTCAGAAACAAAAAGGTCTGGCTTCTGCTTTCAGATAGGTTACCGATAATTCTGCATTAACAAGGCCAAGTTTAATTGAGTTTTGGCTATATCTTTTTACCAGAGGCCGCATTAAATGGATCCTACTTGTGGTTTGATTGAGAGGTTTCGAGACCTAGTGTTCGACCTAATTGGGGAGCATCTTCTTTATCTGGTTCGCTATGGCCAAAACATTGAGCAGCTTAATGAACGACTTGCGCAACTCACCCTTGAAAGAATCTCCATTCAACATCGAATAGATGTGGCTACAAACAATGTAGAACGAATTGAAGAGAACGTTCTTCATTGGTTGCACGAAGTAGATGAGATATCAGAGCAAGTAGAACAGTTACGTAAAGAGGGTCAAGCAAAAAGAGAGTGTAGCATAACTTCATATCCCAACCCATGGCTACGCTATAAACTAAGCAAAAGAGCGAAGGAAATGGCACAACAAGTTGCTGACATTTGTGGAAACGCAAACTTTGATGGAGTTTCATATCCTGTTCCTCCCCTGTCGATGCCAGAATTACACAACAGAGAAAGCAATGAAGGGATTGATTCAAGAGTGCCGATTATGAATCAACTTATGGAGGCCTTGCGGAATCCGAGTGTTAATATGGTCGGACTGTTTGGGCCCGCTGGTGTTGGCAAGACCACCATAGCTAGAGAGGTGGAACTGAAAGGGAATGATAAAAAGATGTTTGGAAAGGTGATCTGGGCAACTGTTTCTGACGAATTGAACGTTGGGAAGATTCAACGCCAGATTGCTGAGAAGCTAGGCATGTCATTAAATGAAGAAACTGAAGACGTTAGAGCTTGTCGTCTATGGGAGAGGTTGTATAAAGAGAAGAATATGCTCCTAATATTGGATGATCTTTGGGAGGAACTTGATTTGATCAAAGTTGGAATTCCCTTCGCTGATGTTGAAAATTTTAGCAAAAATATTGAAGGCTGCAAAGTTTTACTAACTTCAAGGAATGAAGCGCTGTTGTCAAATCGCATGAAATGTCAAAAACTCATCAGAGTGGATGTTTTGTCAAACGATGAAGCAATGGAGTTGTTTAAGAGGATTAACGCTAAACTTTCTGTTGGCTCAAGCATTCCTGAGTTGACATCTATAGCCACTGAGATTGTTCAGAAGTGCAGAGGCTTGCCGCTAGCTATTGCCACAGCTGCCAAGGCATTGCAGGAAAAAGATATAGATGGGTGGAAAGATTATATTGCACGATGGAAAAATCATTTAAGGAGAAACATCACAGGAATTAGAGAGGTGGATGCCTCTTTGAAGTTGAGCTACGATCCTCTAAGCCGAGAGAACAAAAATATTTTCTTGCTCTCTGCCATGCTATCCCATGATCCCTCAATCGGAGACCTTCTCATGTACTCTGTGGCTCATCTTCAAGACATAGAAAGCATGGAAGAAGCCCACGTTGGAATCTCTGATATTGTAAGGAAGCTAAAATCATTAAACCTATTTCTTGATAGCTTTTCTAGTCAACGTTTTACAATACATGATGTCTTTCGAGATGCTGCTTTATCAATTGCATCGGATGAATTACACGCATTCATTTCAAGACATAGAACATTGAAAGAATGGCCTAATATAGACAAGTTAAAAGCTTGCGAAGGAATTTGCTTAGAAGAGAGTAATATTAGTATTGAACTTCCAGAAAAGTTGGATGCTCCAAGATTACAATTCTTCTTGTTGAATAGCACAGAACGTGATTTGACCATACCCAATATGTTTTTCGAATCTTCTAAGGAGTTGAAACTGTTAGTGTTTACCAATTTGCATTTTCCATTCCTACCATCACTCAGCTTCCTACAAAAACTAAAAGCATTGTGTCTACATTCTTGTGTGCTAGAAGATATTAGAGGGGTTAGAAGCTTGAAGAAATTAAAAGTCTTCAGTCTTTCCTATTCTGAAATTGAACATCTTCCAATTGAATTAGCAGAGTTGACTTCTTTACAAATGTTGAATTTATCCCATTGCTCCAAACTCAGAGTGATTCCAGAGAAACTCCTATCTAACATCAAAAAGTTGGAAGTTTTGCACATGGAAAACAGCTTTGACAAGTGGAAAGTGGAAGGGTCCAGTGAAGGGAATGAAAACGCGAGTCTTGAGGAGTTAAAGGATTTGCCAATCTCCTCTCTAGACATTCATATTCCTAATGTCTCTATGTTGCCAGAGAACTTGTTCTTAGATATAAATTTGAAGAGATACAGAATACTCATTGGAAAGCGTTGGCAATGGTGGAAATGCAATCATGAAAATTCAAAGATACTGAGACTTGAGTTGGAGAGAGGTATCCATTTGAAGCGTGGGGTTCAAAAATTATTGGAAGGAGTTCAAGATTTGTATTTTTATGGATCTAATGGGCTTGATAATATTCTTTATAGTCATGAAGGAAAGGGATTTCCACATTTAAGGCTTCTTCAGATTGAAAATAATGATGATATTAAATGCATGGTTTTGAACTCAGCACATCATGAAGCTGCCTTCCCAGTCCTTGAAAGCTTGATACTCCAAGATTTGAGGGCCCTTGAGAAATTATGTGAAGGAATGAATACCATAGCATTTGATCAGTTACGCACTTTGAAGATGAAAAATTTACCTGCTCTTACTGCAGATCCCTGCCCTAAGGATGGTGCGACGGATAACGTATCAAATAAAATATTCATATCACTTCTGAGCAAGGTAGGTTTAGATTATTTTATTCATATTTTTTCCTTATTTTATACTCTTAGACTTCAAACTTCATTACCTACAAAAATCATTTTCACTATAATTATTTGCTTTGTGATTTGGCTATTATAAAAATTCGCAGCTTTTTATTTTTTTAGATTACTTAAAATTAGCTAATAAAAGTGGAGTATTAAAATAAATATTTAAGCCTCAAATTATTGGTTTTACAAGCTAAAACGTTAATTAAATGTTTTTACGTATTTTAATATAGGAACTGTTCGTTTCACTAAAATATTTACATGAAAGGTAGCATGTGATTTGATGATTAACAAGTGTAATAAAATCTTCAAATCCCTTTTCAACAATTGGGCATGTCCTTATTTTTTTAATTATTCTTATTCTTTTTCTTGTTTTAACTTACCAGAAAACTTCAAACATAATTAAATGCAAAATTCTTTTAACTAAAATTATTTACGTTACCATTTGGCTGTTATGGACTTTTTCACGTTTGTTCTTCTAATTTCGTTATTTTTTTGTTTTAACGTATTTACAAAAATTACTTTCATTGGAATTACGTTGACATTACGCTAGCTACTGTAGCATTTTACAGTTTTTTTAATTAATTTATTGTTTTATGAAGTTGAACTTTTAGCAATCTGTTGAAATATATCATGATTGATGGGAGCTTTGTTTAAACAGTTAAACCATCTTTCATGAAAAATAAGTCTATGATCAAAATTCAATTTCATTTAATTACTTTTCTTTCTGCAGGTGCTACTACCGAAGTTAGAGATATTGGAATTATGCAATTTCAACATTGAGCAACTTTCACTCAACTCATTGAGCACCTTGAAAACATTGATTGTGAAAGAATGCGGCTTTGTGAAATTGCTGCCCCTTCATGTGCTGAAGTCTTTAAATAACTTGGAAGAATTGGAGATTCAACAATGTAGGATGTTGAAGATGGTTTTTGATTTTGAAGATTTCAATGATTGTAAAGAGATGAAGTCATCCACTGTGGTTGTGCCGCTAAAAAAGTTAAGGCTATGGCATTTGCCAAAATTGAAGAATGTTTGGAGCAATCACAATCAAGGAAATGTCTCCTTCCCATGTCTAAGGAGCGTAGATGTTTCTTTTTGTAAAAGCCTCACAAGTATATTCCCTGCATCTTCTATAGCCAAAGGTATGCTTCATAATCTTGAAGACCTTCGAATAATTAATTGTGGTAGATGTAGTTGTTGCAAATGATCAAGCTTCAGAATCTGCGACTGTTGCATTCAAGTTTCCAAAGCTGACTTTCCTTCAACTTAATCGCCTTCTAAAGTTGAGGAATTTTTATCCAGGGAGACACACATTAGAGTGGTCCAACCTTCAACGGTTACTTATTACATATTGTGATGGGTTAGTAATATTTGAAAAGAATGTGTCAGGTTCATTAGAAATACAAGAGGAAGAGAGCTCGCTAAACTCAAACCATCCCCTATTGTTCGATGACCAGGTACAATTCTACATTAGCTATTCATTCGCTATTTATTTTTAAAATGAGCTAATTAATGGGTAATTATACAATCTAAAGAACGCTTGAATTTAATAATTTTGAGTATTTAAATATGTGAATTATTGACACCACTTGAATATTTAATAGAATGATGTTTAGGATATGATGATTAACATTGTAAAATTTGAATAATCATAATTATTTTAATTAACTTATATATGAAATAATTAAGGGAGAATTAGCGTAAAAAAGCTGAAATAAATAATACTTATTGTGAAAAACCATCGATATTGTAATTATTTAGAAAGATAAAAATAAGAATATAAAATTAAAAATACTAAATTGCTCCTAAGAATAATTTATATTTTCCCTCATTTATATTTTTGAAACTTAACACAAAATTTAAAAATATTTTTAGAAATATTTTTTGAAATAATACATATTTAGAAATAATACAAAATTTTAAATTTTATGATGTTAAACAATTCAATTTTTTAAAAATGATATATTTTTAAAACTTAACACAGACTTTAATTAAAAATAAAAATTATATAATCTTAATCAAAGTTAATGTCTTTTATAATTTATTATATGCATCTAATAAAAGTTATAGAAGTCTAGCAAGTATAAATAAAATTTACTCAAGTTTAAAATAATTCAAAGAAATTTTACATGTTTTATTTTTAATTTTGAAAACATTAGTTAAAAAATGCAAGGAATGTTAATAAAATAAAAATATCAAGGTAATATATCATATTATAAAAAGACATAAAATGAATTTATTTTTATTTTTATAAAAAAATTAATTCATATTAGTATTGATAATATAATTAAACAACTTGATGTTATATTGATTGATTAAAGGCTCGTTTGGAATTCTTTTTAAAAATAGATTTTACAGATTCTGAGATAAAATTTAGGTTTTGGAGAATAAATTTTACGGATTCCAAGGTAAAATCTAGATTTTGAAAAGGTGATTGTGTTTAGGAAGTTTTGGTTTTTACAGATTTCAAAGCAAAAAGTATGTAGGAAAGAGGAAAGAAAACGAAATAAAAAGTAGGAAAAAGAAAATTTATTAGGAGAAAGTGTGATTTGATAAGAAAATAGCTTTTTAAAACCTAGGTTTCAAACCGATGTTTTGTATCCAAAATAACTTTTCTGAAAAATATGAGTATTTGTACAAAACATAGGTTTTGGGGTAAAATTTAAGTTTTGAAACCAAACCTATGTTTCAAAAAGTGAAGGCAAAAAAGTTCTAAATGATATATTGGTTCTTTATTTTAATTTTTCCAATAATTAAATAATTTTTTTCTCTTTTTTTAAAAAGGGGCTATGATCCTCATCATTTTATCTTTAGTATTGATGAATGAGTGAAATATTTTGTCCCCCTTTCTTGATACCTAATAGCCGTTAATTTTATATTTTTTAAAAAAAGGGATAAGAAAAGAGAAATAGTACTTGAAAGTTATAGTGGAAGATTGAAACTAAACATTCATATTCACTTTGATAATATTCGGTATGCAATTTTAATTTGAAGATGTCGTCGTTAAAGAAGTATACACCTTTTGATGTATTAATTAGTTGCTACATTTTTTTTATAAAACTTGTTATCTATTTATTGAGCAGGTTATTCATAACTTGGAGGAGTTGCACTTGGATGGTAAATACGCTATGATAGGAAGTGGCCTACTGTCAAGGTATCGCTTCCCTAACGTAAAAATGCTTTATCTATCTAATTTAAGAGCAGCAACTATTTCATGCAAATCATTGTGGAAGAGCTTTCCAAATTTGGACCAGCAGCAACTGGATGGTGATTTCGAGGTGGCTTTAGAGACGGACGATGTTGTTCCCGCTTTCTTTTCAACATTGACTCTCCTCAATATTTTCGATGTGAGAAGCCTATCACCATCCTTGCTTTCTTCTCAAAATCTCACACACCTTCAAGTGAGATTCTGCTCACAGTTGACCACATTGATGACATCATCAACTGCTCAATGCTTGGTCCATATCACACATCTCTCAATTAGTTACTGTGATAACATGGAGGAAATTGTAACCAAGCAGGAAGGAGAGAATGACGAGGACAAAGAAATCATTTTCAACAAATTGAATGTGTTGAAATTTCATGACATGCCAAGATTAAAGAGCTTTTGTGGCCACAATTATACATTCAAGTTTCCATTATTGGACCAAATAACATTGACAACATGTCCAAGATTCAAAATATTCTCTCTTGGAAACATTGATACACCATCTCTTAAAAACATTCAGCTGCCTAATGATTTTAGAGGAGAGCATCATAAAATTTGGGACACCGATCTTAACAAAACATTCTACCAATAGATACGTTTAACATGCTCAATTCTTGCTATATCCAGCTTTTACAAAAATAGATACTCATCCACATAAAAGTTCCATTATGATATTTAACATAATGTCCCTAATTCATATTTCGGCTTGAAGTTCGTACTAAACTTTTAATTATGATATTCCAGTTGCATAACTTCAATTACAGAACAACACAAACAATTGTGTCATAATTAATGAATGGGCTGCATAGTGTTAATTATTATTTTATTATTAATGTTCTTTTTTGTTGTAGTTGATATTGTTATTTAATTTCTTTTCCAAAATTAATTATAAAACTTAAAGAGATCAACTCTTGTTTGATGAGGAAGAAAATGAGCAACGAAATCATTCAGAGTTGTCTTTCTTGTGGTGGGCCCATTCAACTCTGGTAAAATATATTAAATTATACCTTGTTTGCCCAAAACCTTGTTTTCCAGCGGTTCGTGGCATCAAGAGAGATGGTGTTAGATAAGGAAGATGCTAGCATGATAAGGAACGACCAGTTCCCAGTGGAGAGTTGTCCTCAAGTGGAAATTCTTGACATAGAAGGATTTGTTAATGATGAGTGGCTAATATTTCCATATACATTGCTCCAAAGATTTTCGAAGCTGAAACAACTTCATGTGGAGGATTGTTCCTTTAAGGAGATGTTCACATCACATGCACCATCCTTGGCTTCATTCCATAATTTGACAAAGCTTAAGGTGTCCAGATGTCATCAGCTCGTGTATTTAGTGACAAATTCAACTGTAAAGTGTTTGGTGAACCTTGAAATATTGAAGATAAGTGACTGTGAGAAAATGGAAGAAATTGTAAAAAAAGAGACTAATGAAGATGTAGGTGGGGAAGGAATCATATTCAATGGGTTGACAAAATTAAAACTCGAACGTCTACCAAGACTGAAAACAGAGAATTTCAACATTGAAGACAAAGCAATTGGTGTCGGATGCAGAAACACTTCCAAATCACTTTTCAACCATAATAAGGTCTATGTTCAAATCAATTAAATTATTCTTCTTTTTGGTGGTCCAGAAATAAGTTAATTTATTCTTTTGTTATCTTGCATTAACTTCTTCATTTCAACCTTATATTGGCAAAATATGTTCTTATTTTTTTTTGTCTATCCGAAAATTTTATTCACTGAAATTACTTATTACGTCTTCTTATTTTGGTACTAGGCCAGCTTGTATAGCATTTTCCAATTAATTATTTTTTCACTTGAAATTTCAAATTGAGCATTTCCCAATATCTTCAAACATGTTATGATACATGATGATGAGAGCTTTACATAAGACATTTAAATGTTCTTTCATGGAAAAAAAGCCGTCAGATTAGAACTTATTTTCAGCTAACAATAGTTTCTTTCAACAGGTGCTGCTTCCAAAATTAGAGATATTGAAATTATCCAATTTATTAAACAATTCAATTTCATTGATTTGGGATGAGCTGTTGCTTCCAAAATTAGAGATATTGGAATTATCCAATTTATTAAACAATTTGATTTCATTGATATGGGATGAGCAACTTTTGCACAACTTATTCAGCAACCTGAAAACATTGATTATGCAAGATTGTGGTTCTCTAAAATCGTTGCCCCTTCATGTGCTGAAATCCTTAAACAAGATGGAAAAACTAAAAGTCCGTTTTTGTCGCATGTTGGAGATGGTGTTTGGTTTAGAAGATTTGAATGATTATAAAGAGATAAAGTCTTCTTCAGTGGTTGTGCCACTGAATCTCACACATCTTGAAGTGATGGCATGTCATGGGTTGACCACTTTGATGACGTCATCAGCTGCTCGAAGCTTGGCCCATCTCACACATCTCTCAATCCGTTACTGCGATGAAATAAAGGAAATTATTACAAAGCAAGGAGGAGAGGATGAAGAGGATAAGGAAATCGTTTTCAGAAAACTAGAGATTTTGGTACTTGATGGCTTACCAAGATTGCAGAGATTTTACGGCCACAATTATACTTTCAGCTTTTCATCATTAGAACATACAACTATAACAGCGTGTCCTCGACTCACAATGTTTTGTCTAGGGGCCATCTATACCCCTTGCTTAAAAGTATTGAAGTAGGTAATGGGTTATTTCAATTTCGTACAGATATTTGGATGGCAGATCTTAATGACACCATCCAACATGGGTTTACTAATAAAAAGGTACGTTCAACACGCCGATATTGAGCTTGTTTAGGAAGCCCGTTGGGAGAATGATCGTTGGGAAAAATGATTTTTGAAAAAGACTTTTGGTAGAATGAATAAAATTTATTTTTGGATAAACCGTTGGCCAAAATACTGGTTATGTTTGGATAAACCGTTAGCCAAAATGATTTTTTGCACTATTCCCCTCTCTCCTACCTCCCTTACCCCACTCTCTCCTCTCATCCTTCTCATTCCTCGTAGCCACCTCCTCCGCCACCCTTCTCATTCCTTGCAGCCACCTCCTCAAAACACAAATTCCTCAAATTTATTATCACATGCAAATACAAATTCAAAATCCACTTCAATAAAACAACACAATAGAAAAAAGAAGAAAAATCAAAACGTTTGGTTTCAGTTCATGAACATGCGACTGCAATCAATCGGCAATCGTCGTCACTTTCTTCCCCAATAAAACTCCGATTCAGTGCATACGCAAAATCCAAAAATTTCGATTCTCATCAGTCAAACCACTCAGCAATTAATTGTCACTACCATATAGATCGAAGATTGATTAATTGGTTACTTTACTTGGTAACTCCTCTGTAAATGAAACTTCTCCATCCGCCATTACTGGCGGAAGAAGAGCTCGAGCTTATAGCTCTCATCTTCTTCGACTTATTATCAACATTATTACCATCGTCATTGCTGTTACCATTACTGGTACCACTCCTTCTGGCTCGCGTATTACTCACTATGTCTCGGGCTTCCGTTTGATCAGGATTCTGAAACTCGAGAGAAGAAGAAGAAGGCGATGGAGATGAAGAAGACAGCAGCTCACACCAACGCCGATGATGACGAGGTGTGTGGGGGGCTTTGTTCTTCAGGAGTGCGTTCACGCCGATGATGATGCAGCAGCTTGACTTCGGTGAGAAGGTGAGAGTAGCAGACAGCAGATAGCGCGTAAGCTTCAGTACTGCTTCTTCAAAACGGAGCTGTTGCGAAAAATGACTTTTTGAGGATGAGCTCCCAAACATAAACACTTTTTGATAAATGATTCAAAATGTATTTTTGTGGTCTAACGGGCTCTCCAAACAGGATCATTATGATTTTCCACATTTCAAAGAATTCCTTATCATCTATAAATTTGAGCATGAGATAAATATTTTATCCAAATATTAAAGTTTGGACATTCTACCCTCTACCCAGAAATTATAAACTTTACCTGTAAGCAAATGATGATTAATGAATATGGCATATCGCAAATAGTGTAATATTGTTCTGTACATCTCTGACAAGAAAGAATGGATGCAATAAAGTGATTTAAAAGATTTTATTTTTATTTAAAAGTTTGGATATTAGATAAAGACTATAGGTCAATTCAAAAAGATTTTATTTACAACTTTAAAATAAGAAACCATTCTTTTTAAAATTATCTTGACCTCATTATTATATTCCCTTTGATAATAATAATTTCATTAGTAGTCGTTTTTCCCGCAATTTCCAGCATCCGAACCTTAGAGCTAGATGTAAATTAGAAGGAAATGGTGTTGTTGTTATCAAATTTAAATATTTAAAGTTTATTTTCATAATCTTGATGTTCGGATTTAACTTTTTTTTTAGGGTTACGATGAAAAATATAAATATGAGCACAAGATGAGTGATGCATTAAGAAAGATCACATGCATGAAAACAATATATTGATCAGATTTACTAAACCCCTACTGATTATTTTATTAATTATCATTTTGTAGGTGATTTCTACAACCACAAGCTTCACGTTAAATGCGGAGAACATCACAGTGACAAAGGATGTCTTTCCAAAAGTGGAAAGTCTTTATGTAGAATGCTTCATGGATGAAGGGGTAACCTTTCCCTATAGCTCCCTTGAGAGATTTCCCAAAATGAGATGGCTTCATGTGGAGCATTGTTCCTTTGAGGAGATATTCCCTTCACAAGACCACATTAGTGATTATTCTATGGAGAAAATCCAACCATTGGTGCCATTATGCATTACCCATTTGGATAAGCTCAAAAACATATGGAAGGATGATTCTCAGTTGTCACCAATTTATCAAAACCTAGAAATCATCAAAGTCAAAAGTTGTTGTAACTTGCTCAAATTGACACCTTCCTCTGCTTCATTCCAATATTTGGTTAACATATTGGTACATTGATGTCATCAGTTCATCCATTTAGTGACAAGTTCAACTGCCAAAAGTTTGGTGCTCCTTATGCGGTTGGAGATAAATGATTGCAAGAATATGGAGGAAATCGTAAGGAATGGGACCAGTGAAGATGTGGAAGGCAGAATCACATTCGAACGACTGTGAAAGATCGAACTTGTTGATATGCCAAGTTTGAAGATGTTCTCTTCACAAAGTCACACCTTCAAATTCCCAAAATTAAAAGACTTTAAAATAACAGGATGCCCAAAAATGAAGATGTTTTGTCCAGGAGTGTTGAAAACACTAAAGTTGTCTAAAGTGAAAATAGAAGAGCATGAGTTAGAATGCAAGGATGAAGGAGACCTTAACAAAACAATACAGAGGATATCCTCAGCAAATGTATGATATTATCCACACACTAACAAATATATTGTTTCCTGAAATTCATAACTAATTTCTACCAGGAAATAGAAATTTATGCCAACGTTGTCTTTCTTCAAAATTACATTTTTTGAGGCAAACTAATATTATGGTTTGGCTTTGCAGGAGAGCGTTGTTAATGTCTAGAAGGATAAGTCCATCATCCATGTTATAATTCATGTTCAGGTTTGTTAGTTTATTATGATTTTGTTCCTCAAACACCTTTCTCCCTTTTCTTAAACTGTTTGTATCTTTCTGCTATTTCCTATATCAATCTGTGGTAGTAGTTGCTTTCAAATCAATAAAAGCTTCATATATGAAGCCATGAAGCGTAAGAGAAAACTACATATTCCTTTTGACATTTATTTGCCAATTTCTATAATTGAAAAACAGAGTTGCTTCTCATAAAACACCTTTTCATCTATGTCAGATTTTCTTTTTTTTAAGAGTTTGTGTACATTCTCTCCATTGTAACGGTTCAGTTGATTCAGAAAAAAGAAAACAATACCACCGGGCGTCGTGGTGCAGTGGTCAGCGCGGCTGTCACCACCCCAGGGGTCGAGTGTTCGATCCCTGGGAGCAACGCTCGGGGGTAGAGGTAACCCACCCTTGGTGCAAAGCACCTTACAGGGGTGCGCCACGTGTATTCCTCGCTCCGGATTAATCGGTTGCCCCGGGTTACCTGGTCCAGTTGAAAGAGGGCCAGGGACTCAGGAAAAGGCGCCGGATACCGGGGGGGTTCCGAGTGTGGGCCAAAGGCCCACTTGCTTGTTGTTCACCAAAAAAAAAAAGAAAAGAAAAAAGAAAACAATTTTTGTTTTTAATAGATATTAGATATGGTTAATGAGAAAAAACAGAGGCATATTTAAAAATGGATGACTTCGATAATTTGATTCCCTCACCTATTTAACCTAATTTTTCTATTAAATATGTTAAATATTTACAAAGTAGAATTTGCATAAACATGCTTTTCCGATGCATTGATTACAAAATAGTTATACTATTATATCTAACATCATGGATATTTATATATAATATAAGCATAATTTTAGGAGTCCTCTTATTTTCCTCGCTTGATTCATAAAGGTGTCGTTGGCGATGATGTTGACACTTGATGAAAGAATACGGACAGTTGTTTGTGTGATGATGCTTTTGTTCAATTCCCAAAATATGTTTTAGTGGTAAATGAAACTCTGTTTTCGTTATAAATAGTATTCCCGCCAATAATTTAACTGATGAATGACTTAGCCTCTCTTGTCAAACTTTTATGCATGATTAATTTGTTTTATTGTGTATTATGACTCTATTGTATGGAAGACTCATAAATTGATGTGTTGTGATTGCACAAGTTTTCATTCAACTTTATGGTTTGCTGAATCATGTTATTAAGATCAATTAGTTCAATAAGATTGGTCACAATTGACTGTGGAAGTCATGATAAATGTACAAAATAAATTCATTTTCATGATTTGTAAAAATTATATCTATAATTTTGAATGTGTAATTCATTTAATTAATTGATCTGTAAAAATAAACTAATTTAGCTTATATTCCATATATATTATTTTCTTTAAATTAATTTACCGTCACCCATCCATTTTTGGGACAGACAAATTCCCCTCCTCTGTTTCTCCTTGCAAAGGCAACCACGTAATTTATTTAATTAATATAAACAAATAGTAGATCAGATTTAAGATATTGAATCTGGGGTGCTGAGTTTACGCGCCATGTGTAGATCTCGCAAGAGAACTGAGGCAGCAAGTCCAACAATTAAGAAGCTTTTTTCACTCTGTTCTTGTGGAGCTTATCATGGTTAAAGAAACATAGTACTCTGCAACATAAACACAAGATCATGAATTCCTTATTGGAGATGTGTTATGAATAGGACTGGAGGGAGCAAGACACCAGAAATACAAGTT
>JANTPZ010137267.1:0-11439 GCA_025593235.1 Vachellia pachyceras
CCTTGAGCTGGACGGCCAAGGCTTTCCCACTTGGCTCTCAGCCGCTGATTGCAAGCTCTTGGCCACGGCGAGGAGAAGAGGACATCATATCAAGCCAAACGTTGTGGTGGCCAAGGACGGTAGTGGCCAGTTCAAGACCATTATGGCGGCTGTTAATTCTTATCCTAAGGGTTTCGCAGGAAGATACGTCATTTTGGTCGAGGCTGGTACATACCATGAGTACGTAACCATTCCCTGTACAGCCGTCAATATCCTTATGTACGGCGAGGTAACAGAAACAATGTTGATGGCTACACCACATCCAACACTGCTACTTTCGTAACTTGCCAATCCATACACACACAAACTATTCCTTTCGTATGTATTTACCCGGAACGAACATTGCTCTATGTATATATATTTACAGTAATTAATTGAATGATGATGCACACGTGCAGTGAATCAAGCAGATGGGTTCATCGCCAAGTACATGACATTTGTGAACACCGCTGGTCCTGAGAAACACCGGGCTGTGGCATTTAGGAACCAGGGAGACATGTCGGCTTTATTCGATTGTTCCTTTGTGGGTTTCCAAGACACATTGTACGCTCAGACCAATCGTCAATTGTACAGAAACTGCGACATATCCGGCACCGTTGACTTTATATTCGGAGTGCCCACCACGTTGATCCAGAGCTCTCGAATCATCGTAAGGAAGCCGATGGATAACCAGTTCAACACAGTGACGGCAGATGGCAGAACAAAATCCAGAACTGTGACATTGTTCCAGAGAATGCTCTGTTCCCAGCAAGGTTTAAGATCAGATCATACCTGGGAAGGCCATGGAAGAAGTTCGCGAGAACTGTGGTGATGGAATCCAGAATAGCCGACTTCATTCAACCCGATGGGTGGACCCCATGGTCAGGCAACGCCTACCTCAGCACTCTATATACTACGCAGAATACAACAACGAAGGGCCTGGCGCTAATGTTGCCAAGAGGGTTAAGTGGCCTGGCTACAAGGGCCTCATCAGTAAGGCCGAAGCTGCTAAGTCCACCGCCGGCCAATTCCTCAAAGGTGGGACCACTTCCCGAGCTGAGGACTGGCTCAAGCCTCAAGCCCCTTCATGTTCCTTTTGACATTGGCTTCACCAAACCTTGATCATATATATCAGATGTCATACAGTGTCGATCACTAGTTAGTTAATATTATTTAATGCATGTCCCTTGAGGTTGAGGAATGTGTATGATATTGTGTAAAGTCAATTTCTTTTTCATTTTTCTTCTGTAACAGGTACATATTCATTTATCCACTTGTGTGTGTAGCCATAGGATTTCTTGAATAAATTAAAAATATACTTCTCATGATCCTCAGCTAACTACAACCGACTTTGAATCAAGAGTGGTATTTTTTCAATAATGTTATGCTCTATCACACTATTGTTAATGATTATTTAAGATTTTATCAAGTTTTTCAGGTAAGAAAAAACATTTTGTCAGTTTTATAATAAATCTGCTATTATTAATGGCACTCGGTAATTAATTATATGCAAGAAATAATTAGTCAACGTAAATGTTTTAAATTAATATCAGTGTCATAGTTAATAATAATTACATTAAATCATAACTGAAACAGTGTGTTCTTCAAGGGTACGCACACAATTTCCCAATAATTAATTTGTTGAGTTTCCAAGGCCAAAATCAACTCATCACTATGATCCGTTAACTGAACTGAGGGGATTAATCACAGAGAGAGGAAAAGTGATAAATTCATTTTTATGATATCAATATAAGAATATAAATAGAATTTAATATCGCATTCACCGCCGGATCAACAGGTTGTCACACACAACCTAAAAGTATGAAAGTGGACATGTTTTTATGCGTTTATACATAATATGTTGTATCAAATTTAAAGTTTATTATTTATATTGTGCATAGCAAATTTTATTACAGTGTTTTGTGTTCAACATAAATCCAGATTAGAGTTTTAGAGCGGAAGTCTTGCGTACCTCTTGCTATAGTGTATTCTGTGAGTTTTCTTGAATTCTTCTGAACGGGAAATCTGACACAGCGATGGACTGTCGAACGCCATCACCCCGTCAGGGAATTCTTAATTGAACAAATAACATTTTGTTTTCCGTATCCGTTCTGAGCCATGGTCTCCCCTTTATATAGCCTCCCATCAAGGCTCTTCAAGGGATTCAACGACCAGACACACCCTCTGAACACAACTCTTTAAATAATGATGTGGGACACATCCGGAGATATATTTATATATAATATATAATATATTCAAATAAATAATATATATAATATATAAAATATAATATATATTTAATTTTCAACATTCTCCCACTTGTCCCGCAACTTAATAATATTTGGTGAGTAAGTTCATTTAAGTAACACTACATGAACTATGGCGACAAATCCTCATTGATCAAGTATTGTCTTCCATAATCACAAGTAGTGCCCTTACTTAATGGGGTAATACTTTATGAATAAACCTTAATGTTTATTCAATTCCTGCCTTAATATTTATCAATCTCATCAACACATGTGTATACAAATAACAAAAAAGATTGATAACAATAAACGAAAATTCATCACATCACATACATTCTTTAGTCATAAAATGGCTTAAGCCCCATATAAGGTATATATACAACAAAGTCTTTCGGTTTCATACCTTTAGTCAAAGAATTAGCTAGCATTTTATTTATACTGATGTATTCAATCGAAACTTGGTCATTTCTAACTCTATCTCTTAAAGATAGAAACTTTAATTCAACAAACATACTTCGAGCTCCGCTCTTTCTGTTGTTGGGAATGGCCACCGCAGCTTTGTTATCACAAAACATTCTAATTGGCCTAGAGATTGAATCCACAATCTTAAGCCCTGCGATGAAATTTCTTATCCAGATTCCTTGTGTACTTGCTTTAAAAGCCGCTACATACTCATCATTACGAGTACTAGCAGTTATAAGTGTTTGTTTAACACTTCTCTATGATATTGCTCCTTCTGCTAAGAGGAAGAAATAACCAGTAGTAGATATCTTTGTATCTTCACATCCTCCTAGATCAGAATCTGAATATCCAATCACTTCAAGATTGTCTGTTCTTATATATGTGAGTTTGTAATGTTTTGTAAAATGAAGATATCTTAAAACTTTCTTTACAGCTGACTAATGTTTCATTCCAGGATTACTTTGGTATCTCCCTAACATACCCACAGTAAAAGCTATATCAGGTCTTGTGCAAACATGTGCTTACATTAAGCTTTCTACTGCTGAGGCATAAGGGATTCTTTCCATCTCCTTTCTTTGCAAATCATTTTGGGGACACTAATACAAACTGATCACTTCTCCCTTTTCAATGGGAATGATGGAATTACAGTTTTCCATCCGGAATCTTTCCAGATTGTCTTGATATAGGTTTCTTGAGATAAACTTAAAAGACCTTCATGTCTATCTATATGAATCTTAATGTCAATGACATAAGATGCCTTACCCATATCCTTCATGTCAAAATTTCTGGATAAAAACTGTTGTACCTCTCGTAAAAGTTCTAAATCATTGGTTTCAAGTAATATCTCATCCACATAAAGTATCAAAAATATGATCTTACTCCCACTATTTTTGTGATATATACATTCATCCATGACGTTCTCAATGAAGCCAAAAGATGCAATAACTTCATGGAACTTTAAATACCATTGTCGGGAAGCTTGTTTAAGACCGTAAATTGATATCTTTAACTTGCATACCAAATTTTCATTTCCTTTTGCAATAAACCCCTCAGGTTGCTTCATGCAGACCTCTTCCTCAAGTTCTCCATTGAGGAATGCAGTCTTAACATCCATATGATGCAACTCTAAATCAAAATGTGCAACTAATGCCATGATAATGCGGAGAGAATCCTTTGTAGATACAAGAGAATAAGTTTCTTTATAGTCCACTCCCTCCACTTGAGTGAAACCTTTGGCAACCAATCTTACTTTGTATCTATCAATGTTACCTTGTGAGTCCCTTTTGGTTTTGAAAACCCATTTACAGCCAACGGCCTTGGACCCACTTGGTAACTTCACAAGATCCCAAACTTGGTTGTTTGCCACAGATTTTATCTCATCCAACATAGCATCATACCATAACTTAGAGTTAGCACTTTCCATAGTCTGAGTAAAATTTAATGGGTCATCCTCTATAACTACGTCACAGTCAAATTCAGTAAAATACACTATATAATCACTAGGCAATGCTGATTTTTTTTCTCTTGTTGACCTTCTTAATCCAACTTCCTGAACTGGTTCAAGCTGTTCATGCGGAACATTCCTTATCACATTCTGTGGTTGTGTGATAGGTTGATCATTCTGAATGTGTTCATCATGTTCAGTATTGTCAACTTGAGTGGTTGGAATAACATCATGTTCTACGAATGTTTTCATTTATTAATGTTTCCCCACCTTGATTGTTAGTGGTATCTTCTATGTGATTATCTTGCAAATTATCATTCCCACTAATCAAATCATTCTCAAGAAATCTTGCATTCCTAGATTCTATAAATCTTTTTGAAGGTGGAAGACAATAAAACTTATAGCCTTTAGACTTTTCAGCATATCCAACAAAATATGCTCTTATAGTCTTAGGATCCAATTTCTTTTCTTGTGGATTATACACTCTCACTTCTGCAGGACACCCCACACTCTAAAATGACTTAAACTAGGTTTCCATCCTTTCTAGATTTCAAACGGTGTTTTTGATACCGCTTTTGTTGGAACCCTATTGAGTATGTATACAGCTGTCAATAGTGCTTCCTTCCACAAGGAAACTGGCAGTTTGGAGCTACTCAACATGCTCCTAACCATATCTAGTAAAGTCATATTTCTTCTTTCAGCCACTCCATTCATATCAGGAGAGTCAGGCATGGTGTATTGAGCAACTATACCATGCTCTCGAAGAAAATCTGCAAAAGGACCAGGCGTTTGTCCCTCACTAGTGTATCTACCATAATATTCACCACCTCTATCTGATCTCACGATTTTGATTGGTTTTCCAATCTGTTTTTCTACTTCAGCCTTATTTTTCTTAAAGGCATCTAATACCTCACTTTTACTATGAAACATATAAACATACATAAATCGCGAGTAATCATCGATAAAAGTAATAAAATATTTTTGACCATGTGCAGTTAAATTAGGACAACATATATCTGTGTATATGATCTCAAGTAATTCTGAACTTCTTTTAGCCCCTTTATGTGACTTGTTGGTTTGCTTTCCTTTAATGCAATCCACACAAGAAATAATGATGGAATAACTACATCTTTATTTAGCATCTTGATTCTATCAGCAGAGATATGACCCAATCTCCTATGCCACAGGCTAATTGAATTTTCATTGATGACACTTCGTTTAATACCATATGTAACAGATAAAACGTGAGGTAAATTAGAAATAATTTTAAATAAACCATTATCCATAACAATATCTAAAATAGGAACTGAATCTTTACTAATAAATATATGATATTTTGAAAGTTTTAATCCATAACCAAGAGGAATTAACCTATAAATAGAAATTAAATTCCTCTTGTAAGAGGGTACATAAAAAATCTCAAAAAGATCTAAAACATAATTATTAGATAAAGTTATCCTAAATGTTCCAATAGCTTTCACAGTGTCTCATTTCCCACTGCCCGAAATGACTTTTCCCTCATTGGGTTTTGGAGGTCGACTGTTTAGAAAGCCTTACATGGTATTAAATATGTGGATCATGGAACCAGTATCAATCCACCAAGTGTCAGCACTAACAGAAGTATAATGAGATTCAAATACAGCACAAATTGAAAGCGTACCTTTCTTTTGAAGCCAAACCTTAAACTTGAGACAATCAACTTTAATGTGTCATTTCTTTTTGCAAAAGAAGCATCTGCCATCCTGTTTATTTGCTGTGTTAGCAAAAGGAATCTTGTTTTTCTTCTTATTACTCTTACCCTTATCTCTCTTCTTACCCTTGCTAGCTTCTGCCTTGGAACTTGTAACAACATGAGTTTCCTTATGTGCAGACTTCTCATTCATTAGCAATATAGTCTCTTCTTGAACACACATGGCCAATAGTTCTTCTACTGACCAACTTTCCTTATGTGTGTTATATGAGACCTTGAAAGCATCATATGAAGGAGGAAGAGAGTTTAATATCAACTGCACCAAAAATGACTCAGTAGGTTCCATATTCAAGGGTTTGAGTTGAGATGAGAGGTCCCTTATTTTCATAATGTGCTGCCTTACACCACCAACACCTGTAAGCCTTAAGGTACATAATTCAGACATAATGGCTTCACCCATTTGCTTGTCTGACACCTTGAATTGCTTTTCTAAAGCTTCCAGGTATTCATTGGCAGTTCTACATTCTTTATTGAATGAGTTGAAGAGATAATCTGTTAGACCGCTCCCACTGATCATATTGATGTCTTGCATCTCGATTAGTAGAGTCATCAGCTGGTTTTTGAGGTTCGTCAACTCTCAAAGCAAGATCCGGGTCCATACATCCAAAGTCTAACAGAATACTATCTTTCCAATCAAAGTAATTAGTACCATCCATGATTATTTTGTTATTTAGATTAGTAATAATCGTAGTGGTAACAGAAGCTACAAAACTTATGAATATACTCACATTAGTCTTTTGAAGCAAACAATTACTGTGCCAGGTGCATGGTCAACTTATTTGAACTATATGATTACAAATACGTATTACTAGCATCTACCTGTGGGCAAAGAATACTAGCATACAATATATTTGTCTAAAATTGATGAAACTAAAACGCAATTATTGTTTTCTAATACCCGTGGGCTACTTAGAAAACATAAGGCCATTATATTTCATCCTAATTAAATGTTTAATCACAATTATCTACCAGTGGGTAAAGATAAATTATAATCTTACATTTAATTACAATGATATTCCATAATACCATATGTGAGTTATTAATGTACATGCAATTCAAAATAAAATGAAGATGCTGTGGCTACTCCACAGATATATAGGCATGCTACTCATGAATATCTATTTGTGCATTTAAATACAAAAATATGCAACAATAAAATAATGAAAATTTAACAGTTAATCTAATTAACAATATGTAACTAGATAACTGAAATTCTCCCACTAATTCATGCTTCATATAAAATTGCTCAAATAAATCTTAATTTAGACAATTCAAATTTTAAAATAATTATAATTGCCTAAAGAGCAATAATATATCAATTCATAGATAATTTAAATAATTCATACAAGTAATTTATAGAATTAAATAAATAAACATATATAGAGTTAAAATATTATAAATATCCATAATATAATATTTATTTGATTCTAGTAAATCTCTCTAAAAGCATGAATTCCAATTATAAAGTTAAGAATAAAAACATTGTGAGAGAAATTATAAAATATAATTCTTTCAAAGTCAACTTAAAATTAATTTCCAGAACTTGTAAGCCCAAAACATATTGGACCAAAACATAATTTTTTATAACCCAAATCTGTAGGCCCAGAGAACAAAAGGGATTTTTTTAATACATGCCAAAAATGCTTAGGCCAGAAAAAAAGGCCTAGCCCAACATCTTGGGCCCAAAACACCACGGTCCAAAACAAAAAAATAAGCCCAGCTCCTTTTTAACAATCAAAACGTGGACCAGAAAAAAATGTGGCCCAGACCTTTTTTGTAATGCCCAAATCATTGTTACTGAAAAACAGCAGGCCCAAAACTCTGGCCTAGTTCAATTTTTTTTAAATCACTGTTTAAAAACGAACGTTTCATAAAACACAGAAACCAAACGCGGCTTAACAAAAAAGCGCTTATTTCCAGAAACGCGTTTGGACCCGTCGGGTCACGTGACTCGACCCGGAAACCCGATTTCGACCCGGCATGTCGTTTCGCTTACAGACGTTTCCGGCGAATATTTCTGGCGATTTTGATGCCTTTCTGTTCGTCCTTTCTAACCGAAATCATTGGGAATATAATCTAATGAATGAAAGGAGCATAAAAACAAATTCAAAAGCCTGAAATCTTGAAACTTCATGGGTTTCGTAGGAAAGATCGAAAACGGCGATTTCATTGGCGAGAAACAGCGATTTCAATATCTATTCATCCTCTCTCATATGAATCCATGTATGTATATATTTACAAACAGCAATACAAATTCATATATATGTGCACGCACGAACGTTCACTGTGTCAAAAATTCTCTCTCTCGCGAAAGAATCCTGATTCTCGCTGCCTTTAGTCGTCTCACAATAATCAAAAATTACTTAAAATTAATGTAATATAGTGCATAAATTCTATGATCATTCTCTTATTAATAAACTTTTGTTTTAAATCATAGCTAAATGTTAAAAATGGTTAAAAGAAAAGGGTTTTTTTTATAAATGGATTTTCTTTACTAAAACTAAATGTAAAATAAATTTAAATTAATTGAATTCTTTTAGATTTTTAGGAATGGTGAATGCCCTTGACAGAGAGGTGACCATTCTCGCTTAAAAATAATTGTGGGAATTGAAAAATCATTAAACCTTTAGTAAAATCTCAAGTTAACACTCAAGTCCAATATTCTCAATTGATAATAGCTTCTACGAACATAACTAACTATTATCTATTGAGGTATTGTTAAAAACCGTTTAATGCACAATTAATATCAGAATAATGCAATATGAGTCTTCTTCATATGAAATGTTAAACAGGCATTCCAAAGCATCAAATAATCATATTAACTAGACAATAACACGTAAATTAACATAATTAAATTAATACTATTAAGAAATCAACACATATTTATTTCACAATGCACAGTCCAAAATTAATTGTGAAAATCAATCCAAACAAAGACAAATAAACATCAGTCTCAGTTCTAAAATCATGTACAATCAAGCCTATAACTAAGAAATCCAAATATATAATTTTAGACTAATTGAATGATAAAAAAACTCCCCTATATAAATCAGTGAGCTCAAATAAAAACTCCATCACCGAAGTAAAACAATTAGCCACGCATAGCTTTGAGTCTAGTTCCAGTGAATTCCATATGTACAGCCATAATAGCAGTCAAGGGAATTTGACTAAAATTTGGAAATTGATTGAGTTAATCTACTATGCGTATGCTTCTTGCGTTCCTTTTCCTTTTCAAACCCACGGCTGTCGCTTCTGTCTCCAGGTGCCTCTGTTTCTCGCAAATCTCCGTCCAGTAGCCGCCTGTTTCTCGCGTTTGCCGTTTGGTCGAGTGAGAGAGAGATGGTTGTGTCGTGCGTGGTCAGGAGTGAATGGAGGCTGGAGCAGCAGCGTCTCTCGTCCTCCTCTGTGGTCCAGAGGAACGAATGGATGAAGGCATGAAGAAGTGGCGGCTGGTTGTGGAGTCAAGGGCTGGGGTGTGGTGCTGAGAGAGATGGAGGTGAGCGTGATCCAGGTCTGGAATCTCTGCGTGTGTCTGGTAGCTGGAATGGATGAGGTGGTCGCGCCGCGGCTGTGCTTGAGTCTTGCCTCTGCTTCCCCTGTAACCAGGAGATGATGAAATTCTCCAGCTCTCCGTTGGCGGCGTGAATGGAGAAAGATCAGGGATGGAGCTCGCGTGAGTGCTTAAGGAATGGAGTTGGAATCTGGTGCGTGGTCCCCGGCGTGAATGATGCGTATCTCCAGGAATATAGGAGTGAAGATGGCGGCATGTGTTTCTCCAAAATTGACGTTGTTTGTTATGATGAAGGAATTCAAAATTCAAAGCTAGCTGCTGGTACTCCTTGTGGCTGTTTCTCCAAGTCTGCTCGTGGGGGTAGGAAAGATTCAAAATTTAGGGTTGGGCCTCTCTTAATGCTTCAGCCCTTTCCTTTTATTATTTTTTTTATATATTTGAATTTGCTAAATTCCTCTTTAGTACCTACAATGCAAAAATTAAGCACCAAAAATATCAAAAGTTTGAGGAAACAATTGCATAGATAAATTATCAATTTAAAACCATTTTTACCCCTAATTTAATTTAATTCAATGCAAATGTTTTTATTCCAAATTAGTGCATAATAATGTAATTTTAATCTATAAAATGTGTCAAAATCCCTCAATTATCTATAAAAAAGTGTGTAAAAATATTGTTAGATCAAACCCATAGATTCCGGTGAATAATCTTGGATATCTCAGCGAAATACAGACATATATATTTTCAGATTCAAACACAGAATAACAGAATAAAAATATCACAGAATCATGGCTTCAAAACATAGATCCATATTCAATACAAACAGCTAGCACGTATAGATTCATACCCAGAAAAATAAAAGTGTGTATGCATATAGATCACTGAATGAAAGAAGAACGTGCACAGGAAAAAATATTGGTTCTTCAGCGATTCCAGAAACATGAAGGCACACAAATATCTTAATCCCATAACAAATTTTTCAGAACCACATTGTAAAAGAGCCACGGATTCTGTACACACGAAAATGAGAAAGCTTTCTGAAATTTTGGAAAAACCTTCTCAAAATCACACTAAGCAGAGATAAAATTTTGCTCTAATAACACATGAACAGTAGGAAAATCGAACAAATTTTCCCAAAATTGGTGACATCAGGCAGAGATAAAGTGGCTCTGATACCACATATTAAACATAAATCCATATTAGAGTTTTATCGCAGAAATCTTGCGTATCTCTTGCCATAGTGTATTCTGTGAGTTTTCATAATCCGGAGATATATTTATATATAATATATAATATATTCAAATAAATAATATATAATATATAAATATAATAATATATATTTAATTTCCAACATTTTGTACATTGATATATCGATAACTTCCGGCCAGTAGAGTGAATATAAGCACGTATAACACCAGTTTTAATATGTTGAGATAATATTTTTAATCAAAGTTATATGTTGGAATGGTAATATAGAAAAATACATGGAATCAATTGATGTGATGCAGGTGAAACCTCAAAAAGCAAACTGGTCGTGGAAGGACAGATATATAACATTTATCACAAATTGCATGGAGGGAAGAAGCTGCTAGCATTTGATCATACGAGGGAGGCGGGCATGAAGTGAAATAAAATCCACACAGTCGTATTAAAATGGTCAAAACATGGAATCAGTTTCGATCACTAATACAAATTCCGTTTCCCACGATGCTCTGCTTCAATCCAATCCTCGTCTTCCTCCATCCTGAATGCCTTCCCGCGTGCGCTCATTCTCCCTGCCACCAGACCTGAAGACGCCTCCATCGTACCTTCACATCTTCGACCTGTGCGAACTTTCCTCAACTTCAATCTCTTTCTCTGCTTGCCGCATTCAGAGCGCATCCGAATTTCTCTTCATGTTTTGCTCCTCTCAGACCAAAGCGCAATAGAAAGCATTCGTCATTCATCTGTGCTGTATCGAATTCAGCTGTTGAATCTGGTAATGGAGCTGTAATGACCTCTGAGAAGC
>JANTPZ010137268.1:0-19595 GCA_025593235.1 Vachellia pachyceras
GCGTGCAGCGGGCGTGCGGCGTGCGGCTTCATCCCGAAGGCTCAGGGCTGGCTCTGATACCACTTGTCACGGGGCCATTACCCTCTCCCCCAAAAGACGTCTTGTGAGGGTGTGCAGCGCACCCGTTTATATAGCCCAGCACCCTCCCGAACCTCTCCGATGTGGGACTTGTGACATAAGGTGGTATGACGCTGTAATGTCCTAAAAAAAATTGAAGGGCCAGATTCCCCCCCCCCGGGGTCACCGACTTTACAGGGGCCGGAGAGACAGATTTTTTCGTTCACACCGTTCCTCCTCCATTGGCGTTGTCGTCGCCGGTGGCTAGTCACTGTTCATCCAACTACTGTAGGCATCTTCCTCCTCCTCTGAAGATCTCTTGCTGTTGAATTTTTCCCTTTCTCTTCTCTGTTTCACACGTCTCGAGGGCTTGGTGGATGGCTGTGCTTCATCTCTCTCTTCTTTTTTTCTGACTTAACTTTGGGAGTTTGGGTATGTTTGAAACTTATTTTCCTTGTTGATGCTTTTATGGTGGATTAAAGAAGCTGTTCCCTTATTGTTTTAGTTGTCCGTCTGTTGTTACTATGGATTTAGATGCTCATTTTTCTTCTTCTTTCTTCATTTAGTCATCCTCTGTTCTGTGTCTTTTCCATTTAGGTTGCTGCTGATTAAGAAAATTTAAAAAAACAGTGTATTGATTAAGGAGATTTAAAAAAAAAGTATTTTTTCTGCTGGAAGTTTGTATTATGAGATTTTTGTTTTGAGTTAAATATAAATGCCCTCAAGGTGTTTGAAGAAGTGAGTGAAAGAGAAGTTATAGGTTAAAGAAATTGAGGAACTCGTATTGCTTATGTGAACCTTCCAAGTGTGCTGTACATAGATATGATGGACGATATTTCATTCTTAATGGGTAGTAACTATAAGTTTAAGATTAAAAAATGGAAGCAAATATAAATTAAAAATTCGATAGATAATTTAATTGATCCCAGTATACACTTGAGCTCCTGGATGCTTAACTATAATACTATCTTGGGTTATTGACAATTGTTGCTAAATGACTTAAGAAGTTTACAAGATTAAAGGAGTTATAGCTAAAAGTATCATAGCCCATATTATGGAACAATTCCAATTTATGTCATCCAACACTCCCCTCAAGTTGGGGAGTTAGATGTCCATCTCCCTAGCTTGTTTGTTGGTTCTTCAAATTTGGGTTTTGCAATAGACTTGGTGAGATTGTCTGCCACTTGATATTTTGTGATACATAACTGACTTCCACCACTTTTCCTTTTATCTTCTCATTAATGAATTGACTATCTATCTCCACATGTTTCATCCTATCATGAAGAACATAATTCTTCATTACTTTAATTGTAGCCATGTTGTCACAAAATATTTTTATTGGACTTTCATAGCCTAAGTTCAGTTCCTTAAATAATCTTGCAGAACTATCAAGTGATTACAACCGTTTTACTAAGCTTTGGGAGACAGGGACTGCTGAAAGTGGTACAGGATAACACTTACATTAGGAAAAAGGAAAAAAAAAAATACAGAGAAGATGAAGCAGAGAGTACAAGTGCCTAGGCCACGAGCGCTGTAGACCAGAAAACAGAGACGGGAATCAGAGAGGTGCCTAGGTACTCCACCAAACAGCAAAACCCAGCGTTTTGCTAAGCCTGAATTTCAAGTGTTTGGGAGTGTAACTCCCTTCATTCGACTGATAGCCACTATTCTGGACTTCTTGAGAGCATTTTGGAGCTTTGGGCTGCAAGGGTTTGGTTCCTCAAGTGGATATTGAGCTAGGAGTTGAAGATTTGAGGAGATTTGAATTTCTCTTCTTAGTTTTTCTTCTCCATCTTCCTTTCCTCTATCATGTTCCATGATTGTTCTGGTTTATATTTATTTTCCTATGGGTTTTATGAACATGTGTAGCTAAATCTTTAATTCTAGGATTATTTAAAACTTTTATATGTATTAAGCGCTCATTTCTCCTTTATATTTGTGACTAATGGTAAAAATAAAAACACTAGGAAATATGTTGAAATGACATGAAATCCTAGAAGTTAACTCTTCATTGGGTAGACTAGAAAATGACTTATCATACTCATGGTCGAATGTGAGATAGATAAATTAGTTTACCAACCAACCTTTGATATCTCTCCTTATTGACTAATGGACTCTTCTTATTCAAGCCTAATTTTTGGTTCAACTCCATAGGATTAACACAAGGTTTACACCCTAACGTTTCTATTCCATGCAACAAATCAAGTGAATACTTTCTTTGAGATCCAACAATGTCTGTTTTTGATCTGGCAACATCTATGCCTAGAAAATACCTTAGTTACCCTAGGTCTTTTATCTCAAAATAAGATGCTAGTAACCCTCTTAGTTTATCATTCTTCGTTGTATCATCACCAGTAAGTATAATATCATTAGCATAAATAATTAAAATAGACACCTTACCCTCACTACGTTTAATGAAGAGAGTGTGGTCTAATTGAGAACAGCAATGCTTCTTAATAGATTGAGTAAATCATTCAAAACATGCCTTTGCTTTGCAAAATTTGCCTTTATTCTCATCCATCTTAAAGTCAGGGGAATCTTCATATATACTTCTTCTACTATATCACCATTCAATAAGGCATTTTTTACATCTAGTTGATGTAATGTCAAGTCAAAATTTGCTATTAGGGAATGGAGTACCTTGACAGTGTTAAATTTGGCAACTGGCACAAGTGTCTCATGGTAGTCAAGTCCATAAATTTGAGTGAATCCTCTGGCAACAAGTCTTGCTTTATGCTTGTTTAGACTTCCATAAGGATTATACTTATTTGTGAGAATCCATTTGCATCCAACTGTATCTTTCCTTTTAGAAGTTCTGTTAATTTCCAAGTTTTGTTTTGCTGTAGTGCTTCTGTTTCCTCATACATTGCCTTTATCCAAGTTGGGATTTTTAGTGCCTCGTGAATTTTATGACATGAATTTTCCTTTCTAATTTCTTGAACTGTGATCATTTAACTGCTTTATCATATATCCCTTCCTTTTCTTTCAGGGCAAAGCTTCATTAGTATCCGTAAAAGCTATCCATGACCTGCATATCTTTATATGCACTAAAAATGATCATATGGGGTCTGTTTGGGAACGCGGTAGAGAAGTATTTTTACGCAAATCAAGGTAAATATGTGGAGGAGATTATCTCGTTTTGCGGAAAAATACTGTTGAACTTGCGTTTGACTTTTGAAAATGTTCGAAATAAGCCCATGATCTATTGTGTTCTCACAGTTTTCAATGGCTGACCCAGAGTATCTAATTATACACTTTTTATCACCATAAACCATTTCGGATCACAATTTTCTATCTCTATTAGTAACCCATCTGTTTTTTGTATAGATACGACAGTGGAAGCCCTTAAAAGATTCAGTTGCTAAAGAGAACCACGAAACAACTTCTCAACCTAACTTCGTGGAAAAACATGATTTTTAGCATGGTTTTGACATAATCCATCAATTCGTAGCCTTAAGATTTTGTAAGGTGTTTGGATGGTGTTATTCAAAATTGCGATAAAAGAGTACTTTTACAAGGTGTTTTTCCTGTAATATTTAAACATCCACTCAATGGAGTCCATATGAGCAATACAAGCAAGAAACAATGAGTAATAAAAACACATTATTTTATGATTTGATCTAAAACCACATGACTACATGAGTTATTTTCTTTATTAAACATATGTATTATTTTACTAGAGGCAATTTTATTTAAAGCACTGTTAATTACTAAATATAGGTACACCTTCAAGTGGCTATTGAAATCTTTACTTTTCACATTGTGAGAGAATAAATTCAACTCCGTCAATGATGTAATTTTTTTTTCAAATGTTGCACATGCCTATTTTTAATGGGCATCTAGACATAGTCGATGGTCTAGTATGGATTATTTTTTCGTTGGATTAGAAGTAAAAACTACTTTTCTTACGCAATTTAGGATTTACGAGATAAATATGTAAGAGAAATTTTATCTTAATTTTTGTGAACACATTTTTGCATGCAAACCATTCCCTTCATGGAAAATAATAATATCGAATAACATCAAAAAGAAATAGGAATTGGGTCCGGCCCATTAATTCATCAACAGTGCCCAATATGAATAAAATCCAATATCCGTCCCCCTCCCCCTATTATGTTACGGTGAGACACCGTGTGAGGATCTGCACGCATGAAGCGGGTCAACCTGAAAAACCTCAACTCGCAGCCCGTCAATTTTTATTTTTTTAAAAAATAAAAAATAAAATCTTTTTTCTTTTTTACCCAATTTTTCTATAAGATTGCATATTTATGTTATTCCCCTTTAAATTATGTGAATAAATGTTCAATAATGTCCTAAAAATAGAATTTAATATTACTTTTTTCTTTGTAAAAAATATTGGGATAAAAAAGTGAAAAATATATATATAACATATATTTTTTAAAAAAAATAAAAAAGTGGGTTAGGCGGGCTGGCCCACCAACCCGCGGGTTGATTCCAGCCCGCCACCCCGTAACCCGCCAATTTTGGCAAGCTATTACCGGCTCTAGCGTGTGTTAAAGTGCATGTATATTTTACTGTTTTTTTCTTTTCAGGAACTATGGTTAAAACAATTTTTTATGCATTAAGTTTGTCCTTATTTTCGTTTTAATTTATCAAATTTAAAATTAATGGTTTTAGTCTCTTAAGATGTGAAATTATCCATATTTTCATTAGATTGTAGAGACCGGTGTTTTAAATACCACCTCCAACCCTTATTATAAGAGTCAGTTGACTTTTTGAGAGAAATAAAAAAAAAATAAATTATTTAATTATAAGATATATTTTGAAATATTCGTGTGTATCATTACAATATATATGAATTTATAACAAATTAATTTGTAGAAAAATGATGAATATATCAGTTAATTAACTTCCTTAATATATAAAGATAATCAATTGGTTATTATATTAAAGATCAGAGGTAGTAAAATGAAAATTGATAGAAAATCATTGATTTTAAATTTAAGAGTATAAAACCAAAATAACGCCAAACTTGATGGCAAAAAATTGTTTAACCCTTTTTCCTCAATCACCTTTCTTTGTTGTTGTTGTGTTTCTTTTCTTAGATTGTGGGGCAGCAAACAGGAATTCTAAAGATTGTGAAGGAATCAAATTCACTTTTGCCTCATGTAGTCATTGCTCCTTCTTTCACATGGTTTACCTGAAGGTTAGTAAATCCACTGGATGAATTAGTTGATAAAAAGATGCATGATACTACACTACATGGTTGATTTTTTTTTTCTTTTCTTTTATTTATTTATTTATTTTTTTGGAAAAGTAGTGGCTAGTCAGATACATTGCATCACAAAAGCTCAAATAAATGATTCTTACTTAATCTGTTCTATCCTTTTATCTCGTTATATACTGCAAATGCAAGAGCCAATATTATGGCGTAAACTACTATTACCCAGGGTCCTAAATGCATTGTAGCCAATCAACTGTTTTTGAAGTGATTTCAACCTTAAATCTCAGTAATTTTTTTCTTTCCAGATATTATGAACCTGCACTAGGGTTTTTGATGTTTGTAGTTGGGGTTAATTCAAGTGAAAAGGACTTCCTTGAAGCATTAAACAGGCCAGCAGCAATAATTGCTGGTTTTGTTGGCCAATTTGTTGTGGAGCTTCTTCTTGGTTAACTATTTGGCATACTATCGGTAACTGTATTTGGTTTGCCAACATCAGTAGGTGAGTTTCGTGCATCATGTGTGTGTGTGTGTGTGTGAAGAACTGATAGGCTACACTTACTCACTCTGGGTGCAAAATTGAAGCAGGAGCCGGAATTATGCTTGTTTCTTGTGTTAGTGGAGCCCAGCTCTCCAATTATGCTACTTTTCTTACAGATCCACAGATGACACGACTAAGCATAGTCATGGCGTCTTTGTTACTGCTTCAGCAGTTTTGGTCACTCCACTCTTACCATCGTTGCTTATTGGAAGGAAATTGCCCGTGGATGTAAAATGAATGGTATCTAGCATCTTGCAGATTGTGGTTGCACCAGTTGCTGCAGGCCTGCGTCTGAATCGGTAATACCTCTGACCAAGATAATTTTATAGAATCATCGTTTTCTCTCTTTTCTTTTAATGTAACATCATTTGCTCAGGGAGTTTTTAGATTTCTTACACGTTCATTTGTACAGTTCTTTCCTCGGCTTAATAATGCTATACGACCATTTTTGTCACCACAGTCGGTATTAGTAACAGCCCTCTGTGTTGGAGCACCCCTTGCAATTAACATCGAGTCGGTTAAATCCCCCTTTGGAGTTCCTATCTTGTTGCTGGTTGTTGCTTGTCTTACTGCAGCTTTTGTAGCTGGTTATATCTTTATTGGAGTTCTCTTCCATAGTGCTCCTGATGTGAAGGCATTGCAAAGGACAATTTCCTATGAGACAGGTATAATTTTTTTATCTTCTGTTGATTTATAAATTGCCAGGGTAATTTAACTTAATGTGGCTACTTTTTACTTCATCCAATGACAAGAATGCAAATTAGACTCCTTGGCTTGGCTCTTGCCAATCAGTTTTTTCCCAGATCCGATAGTGAGCGTGCCTCCTGCAATATCTGTAAGCTTTTTACTGTTTTATGCTCTTTTGTTTCTAATCAGATATTTTTAGCAATATAAGCTATAACGTTCAGCTTCCTCCCTTCTTCTCTCTTGTGGTTGTGTAAGGATGGTCTGAAACATAGACCCTTACCCCTTCCCACTTCACTCAAATCACCTGAGCTACCATCTAGTGGCTGCTTTCCTGTTTCTTTATTTCCTTGTTCTGTGTGGACTTCTATGTTTCTATTTTCAGTCAATATAAGAATTAGATAATTAATTTGTAGATGTTAAAAAAATTATAACGACCATAGGACGTATCATGTTTGATATGTGCTGCACGCATTTTTACTGCGGCTTAGCAGCACGGCGTATTAATGTTGTTTAACTATTAAGGTATGTTTGACACATGCAATATACGCGGAAAAAATAAGAAATAACAATGTCAATGGAAATGGCTCTCTTGCTCATATGTTGTTATCTTACAAGGGAATTTGAATTGATAAATATTCAAATTTCAATATTTCAAGTTCGAATTTTTCTGATTAATACTATTAATTCAATAAATTTGATTGATTGATACTCATTCTTAAAACCAGCATTCTTAAGGCAAAAGAGTCAGGCGGAAACAGGGGAAAATCTCTCCTTTTCCAATCTCTTGTAGCTGGATCCTCCAGAACCACGATAATCCTTAGTTAGAATGGGATTCCAGTTCATCACGTTTTGAAATTTTAAGAAGAGTTGCTCTATTGAAACAAAACATACTAATACAAATGGGTAACTAATGCTAACAAGGATAATTAATATCCATATTTCAATTGATATATATTTATGTCGTTTCTGAGCTTTCTGATTCCTGAGCCTGTAGCAATATAGAAGCTTGTTAATTATCGTTGCAGACTGTGATAATGTCTCTGATAGGATTCTCTCTTGTAATGCTTTGGAGTAAGAGGGAAGACTATGAAGTGATGAGATGCATCAACAGCAAGCTGCGCAATATTTTGTGAATTCTCGCATTCTTTATTTATGTGGGCTTCCCTGGAACTGGTGACCCTAGGAAGTGGACAATGTGGGGAGACTGTATATAAACCATGAAAGCAGTGAAAGGGTTGGGCACTCTCATCAAAGGGGTGTAACATATAATTAGGGGCGAATTTTCATATGATTAAGGACTCCATCCCAGACTAGGCATCCTAATGCCCCAAATGGATAATGAGTCTGTTTGGCTCAGTGTTTGCAGGACTCAAATACCCGTTCAACAGTGTTTTCTATAAAATGAGATAATCTTTTTCACATATTTACCTCGATTTACGTAAAAATACTTCTCTACCACGTTCCCAAACGAACCCAATATGTGACCGACATACGATGGGTGGTGTATAAATTGGCATGGTCCCGTCCTTCGTTTGTGGGTGAGCCAAGACTAATGCCTAAAATTTATGTACCAAGAACAAATTAGGCAAAAGCTTCTGAAATGGGTTGCCTCTGCAATTCACCAAGAAATTTATGAGGTGTACTTGGAATGAATCAAAAACAGCCTCCACATTAATGGCCTTATGAGCTGTTTAGCCAAAGGAAATGCTGTGGATTTAACCTTATTTGATAACTTCATGCTATTAGTGTTTGTCTGTCTCTCAACACACACAAAAAAAATGGGTACACCAATGTTATCCTAGGTGCTTATTTGGGCTTCACATTAAAATTACGTTACATCTAAGTTGATATAAAACTCCTTTTATATACTTATATTGGTTTACATAAAATCACACTCTCAATGAATTCCTAAACACGCACTAATCCTACTAACGTACATACCTATTTTCTTGGCGCATGAAGCAAGTTAGCAAGGTTATTTCCTTGAACCAGTGGATCACATGGGTCTTCCAATCCAATTATCATGGGCTTATCTCTACGTGGCTCAACAAATTCTTGTATTTGTGACAATTTTGTATAATTCTCACTTTTTTACCTAAAAAAAAAAATCAAGGCTCCCTTTGGTTGCAAGAAAGCTTGAAAGGGAACAGAAAAACAAAAAAGGAAATGTTCCATTACTTCAAGACATATTATGGCCTGTTTGGTTTGATAAGGGTATTTTGGTCCTTGTATATTAATTATATATAAAAATGGATTCATCTAATCATGTAATCCCCATTACACCTATTCCCAAATTGAATTTCCATGGGTTTCACGAACCAAACAGACGGTCAGTTGCAACTTGCAAGAAGGGCGAGAAGGAAATTCCAACAAAGCCCTCACTCCCACGTTTTTAGGAAATTCAAACTTGTAGAATTTATGAAAAAAATTTATGGAATCTCTATATATATTTTTTCTTACAAGGGTTCTATGTATAATTCTTCCTTATTTTGCTTCCATGAACATATCCTTACTTTATTATTAACACACAAATTTATGCCAGTCCCTAACCCAAGTTAATGCTCAAAACACACAATCTCTTCAAAAGTAAGTTCTTGTTAAAATCACACACGCACACACACACTGTAAGAGTAAACAGAAGTGATCAACTCATAAAATTTCTTCACGAGTGGATTCATGGACTGCACATTTTTTAAAATGTCCACCACCACCCTTTCACATAATTATATGTGACTTTAAACATTTGTACACTTTTACCTATAGCTCAATTTGATATGACAAGATAATTTTTGCAATAAGTAGCATATAATAATCACATACAAATACCAAAGTTTACTTTTTAGAATTTGGTGATTGAGTCAATGATATTGTAACTTTCCTGTAAATGAGAAGTTGTGGGTTCAATCTACTTGTAACTTTCAACCACTACCATATACAATTTGGCTTAAAATAACAAAAAAAATTGGTGAATGAACTCTTGGTATCTTTATTTTTTTTTCTATATTAAAAAAAAAAAAGATCTCTCAAGAATGGTTATGAAAAAGAACTCAGCTGTACTCAACTTTGAAGCACCCTTTTTGAGAGAAACATTATCAGTGAAGGCTCAAGAACTCATCCCACATGCCTCAAAAGATCTGGTTGACTTGAAATAAAGTGTTGGTTGCTGCTAGTTGCTACCAACTCATCAAGCATCTAAAACTTTCTTGTAGGTTACATGAACATGAAGGGCTATTGAGATAAATATAGGATATTACTTCAGGTTCTTGTGATTCAATTCAATTCAATAAATACCCTTTTGCTCAGGGAATCACCAATAGAGACTAAACCAAAAGACACAGCCCAAGAAACAAGCTGAGTTAAGCAGACCCACTTCTTAAATTTTTTTTTTTGCCTTCAAAATGTGGTCCATAACTTGCAACATGATCTTGTGAAAAAAGTTGTTGCATCTTATCTACTGAAAGAGAGAAAGAAAGGGGGACAAAACTCTCTTCCTTCCATTATTATGAAAGCTTCCCTTGTCCCTCAAAACACTCTAATCACTTAAAGTTCCTCTGACTCTTGCACAGAAATTAATTGAAGATCATATCAGAAAGCTGGATGGCTGGCTAGTTAGCTCATAGTTACACAAACCCAAATAATAACCTAAACAGTCATAACAAAAACAGGTTCTTGCTTGCTTTCTTGTTTGAACTTTGAATTGAATTATTGACATTTCCTTTTGTCAGGGGATTGATGTTGTCGATCAAGATGATGAAGCCCCTTCATGTGAATATATTAATGGAGATAGGCTAGTGCTGGGGAATGTTAGGAGTACATACAGGTGATTTTGCATGATTAGGTGCCCTCATCTTTTAGAAACAGAGTACTCTCTCCTCCGTTCCCCTTGAACTCTTCTTAACCGAATTCCATCAATCAAAAAGTTAGTTGATATCAATAAATATGTAAAAAACAATCTTTATTTTAAAAATACCTTTATTTATAGGAAGGGAGGGAATAAGAGAGATAATAAGGAAATCAACTTTTGGAGGACGTGATAATGAATACATTGGAATTAAAATGAGAAATTAAATGGGAAAAACGGGAGATTCACAAGAAAAATTTTAGGTATGATCCAACTCAACTTTTGATTTGAATTAGCTGTGACTCAACGTAACTTTTATAAACTAATCTATATTATTATTGAATTTGTTTAGAACAAAGTTTCCAAATTTCAAACTGACATTCAACGATATTTTTCTACAAAATAAAATAATCTCCTCCATATATTTATATCAACTTGCGTAAAAATACTTCTTTGAATTGAAGATCATATCAGAAAGCTAGCTGGCTGGCTGGCTAGTTAGCTCATAGTTCTTGCTTGCTTTCTTGTTTGAACTTTGAATTGAATTATTGACATTTGTTTTTTTCAGGGGATTGGTGTTGTCGATCAAGATGATGAAGCCCCTTCGTGTGAATATATTAATGGAGATAGGCTAGTGCTGGGGAATGTTAGGAGTACATACAGGTGATTTTGCATGATTAGGTGCCTTCATCTTTTAGAAACAGAGTACTCTCTCCTCTGTTCCCCTTGAACTCTTAACCAAATTTCATCGATCAAAAAGTTGGTTGATATCAATAAACATGTAAAAAAAACAATCTTCATTTTATAAATACCTTTATTTATAGGAAGAGAGGGAATAAGAGAGATAATAAGGAAATCAACTTTTGGAGGACATGATAATGAATACATTGGAATGAAAATGGGAAATTAAATGGGAAAAACGGGAGACTCACAAGAAAAATTTTAGGCAAATTAATGTTTCTGCTAAATATGGTAATTGTTTCTCACAAAAAAGTAACAGTATTGATTAGTAATCTTCATGATGAAGAAAAGAGAAATTAAAGTGAGTCCTATAAGATCTTCAAAATATCAAATCAGCATTTGTTTCTCCATTCTCATGAACTTTTTTTAATTGTTTTCCTGAAGCAAAAAGATGATAAAGTTTGATTCTTTGCTCTTTTTTTTTTTTCGGTGAAATTGATTCTTTGCTTTTTTGCAGAGAGAGAGTGCTTTTATAATATTTGACCTTTTGTCAGTGTTGAAATTGTTAGGTCCATCTTATTTTGTGTTTGTGTTTGGCACTCATAATGTTCACCAGATTTCTACCCCACTCACCTTCTTTGCTTTGGCATCTCTGCTTCTGTGTTCAGTTTTATGTGCGCCTTTGGGTTTCAATCTTCAAATCTCCCATTCTTTTTCTAAAAGGTAAATTGACAATTTTCATCTTTTAAAATATGGTTTTGCTTATCATTTTCGAAAGTTAAGTTTTTTCATTAGTTTATTTTTGAAGGAATCATTAGGAAGAGATTTAATTACACAAAAGTTCAATAACAATTAAGGTGTATGTATTATGTAATGACAATTATATTCATAAGACTTTCGGTAATTAAATATACTTCTTGAGACTTTATAATAATGATCCCTTTACCTTTTTCCCCAAACGCCTTCTCTTTAGTTAATCTTCATATTGAACATTTTGAATTAGGGAGGAGAGTACTAATGATGTGAAGTTACAAATTGGGAGATTTTATGCCACAAAACTATAGTCTATAATGATGTCTCTTTAGTTTTAATATATAACTAGCAAGTGATCTTTAACTTGAAGTTGTGAGGAGTTTAATTCTTCTAAAACAAACTTTAATATTCATATTTTACCACAAAAAAAAAGTACACACTATTAATCAATGAGAGAAATGGTTCAAGTGATTCGATGTTTCTTCTTTACAAATGAAATTTTGAGCTCGTGTTTGGACAAAATTAGCTGTGACTCAACGTAACTTTTATAAACTAGTCTATATTATTATTGGGCTTGTTTGGAATAACATTTACAAAAGACAAACATACGTTCAATAGTGTTTTACCGCAAAACGAGATAATCTCCTTCATATATTTATCTTAACTTGCGTAAAAGCAAACCTTTACTGCGTTCCTAAACATGCCCATTAAGAAAAATGAGATATACAAAAAAAAAATTCTTCATAATTTAAAGTTTGAATGGGGAAAGGAAGAGATTTGAATGGAGGGATGATTGAATAAGAAAAGGGGTTTTTCATTTGGTGATTAAAATGGACATGATAACTGCAAAAATGTTAGATATATGGTGGATTGAGTGTTAAATCAAATGTTGGATTCTTGGCGATTACATTTATTTTGTTAGGTATGAGATTATGATGCAACCTCCGACAACTCCAGAATTGTTCATGAACTTACATTAATTTCCCATCTAATTCATCCTTCTCATACCCTTTGCATGTTACTCCACGTACAATCTACCACCTATATGTTCCCCCTTTATTTCTTGATATTGGATATGCATAACTACATTGTAAATCTAAAGAAAATTATGTGAGATAGTTGTTCATAAGTTAATTTTTTCTAAAATATTTTCTTTAATAATTAACGGGTATTGGAATTATTTCTGAATGAAAATTCTCTTAATATGTACAGGTAAAAAGGGTATTTTAAAAGGAAAAAAGGCATTATCTCCTATCTTTAATATGAGAATCAATTGATGTTGGAATCTGTGTTGTAGACCAATTAATTAGATATAGGCATTATATTTAAAGTAATAAAAAAATGAGTTTCATTTGTCTTATTAGTTTACTTAGAGATCAAGAAATTATGGTTGATCAATATGAGATATGAGAGTGACATATCATTCAATCTAAATATCGCATGACAAAAAAGTATTTACTCTAGTTATAAGACATATTATATCATATAACTTATCTCTATATGATTTGACGGTTAAAGAAAGCTTCCCATATAACATTTATATTTAGAATCAGAACCACTTATTGTTCAACTGAGAAAATTTTTACGAAAATCAAAAGTATTTGAATCAAATGAAACAAAATGTCCGGCATATTTTATGAAGTCTGCAGTATAACATTATATTTGAGACATTGTCAAATATTAAATACTAACATATCTCTTAGTTGATATTGGAATCTTAGTTTCTCATATTGTCAAAGAATAATTTGTTATATTGTGAGTGATTAACTTCTTCCATTAGTTTCTACTATAGTTAGTATATGACACTATAATTTTTGGTAAAGTATTACGAGTGGCTCCTCCTATCATTAATGTAAGATCAATTGGAGAGTTGGTCTTGATGCTATGTAAGAGATATTTTTCATATGTATTATTTTTCTTAAACCACCCCATCAATACTCTCTTAACCACAATTAAATGCAATAATAATTTAATAACACACCATGTATTATGTATTAATACATGGAGAAAAGTGAGTAATGCCTGCCTTTGAGAAATGTATTAATGTCATACACAGTTAAATGTTAGTATTTTTATTTTTTTAATAAATTTTTTTATTTTTTAAATATTTTCATTAGGTATCCATTTAAAGTGATTGTATTTTTTTTTCAATTTAACGACTTTATTCTCCCCATCATTTTGGACTTATGGAATATCATTTTTCAATAAAATGCTAACGTTCAGGATTTCAAGTTGGTGTAGGATCAGAAGATAATGATAAAAGATAAAGTCCAGCACAAAGAAGCCATAGCCTCAAAACTATAATCAGGCTATTAGAAAAAATATGTCAAATTTATTATAATTAACTAACTTACCTCCCTTCTTTAATATAATTAAATTAGTTAAAAAAAGTCTTACATTAAAGACCATATAAGTATTTTAAAAATATCTACTTATCTAATTAATTTATTCATTTGGGTGGCAAGTTTCATTACATGTTAATAATTTTAGCTAATGTGATTTAAAATATTATATTTTTTCAACAACTCAATACTTTAATTGACTGTAATCATATTTCATCTATGTAATCCCGTTAAAAATGTTTTATAAATAAGATGAAAAAAAAAGTATATTCCTTTTGATAGGTTCATGCAACTTATAAATTATTATACTCGCATATATACACACACACACATATAAGATCTATTATATTAATTAAATGAAAGAAATAAATTAATTTAAATAAATATGGCATTATTTTTCTAAAATGCCCTTATGCAACGTTAGACCATATATTAGTTTATAATTTAGAAAAATTATTTTATGAAAAATGATAAATATCATAGATAGATAAAGTACTTAAGATTTTATACTTAGTAAGAAATTTAACCACCAAACTAGCAGATCATATAACAAGGATTGTAGAGAATGTGCGTGTTTAGAAATCCATTGGAAAAGTGATTTTACACAACTTGAGGTAAGTATATAAGAAACATTTTCTCTTTACTTATGTGTAACATGTTTCCAACGTGCTTCCCAATAAACACAATATGTGTCATGAAAACTCTCTTATCCACTATAATTGATTTGACTAAATTTTATCACCTTGAACCCTTTTAATTAGATAAAGGTCCATGCATGGGGACACCTTGTCTATACATATATAAGGTTCTATACAAAAATGTGAAGAATCTTAATAGCAAAAGTATTATAAAAAGTTATTGAAAGAATTAAAAGTTCCCTCCAAAGATTCAATTTGAAAACAAATTAGAACATGCCCATTCATACTGATCTCGAGGGCTCATCTCTATTACTTTTTCATGACACAAATATAATTTATGGGCTCTATTACTATTATTATCATTTGCTTACAAGAATAAATAATAATGTTAACTGACTTTAAGGATACTTTAACTTACTAAAAAGATGTGTTATTCCTTGTTACAAAGACTTTGCAATCCCCATATTAATCATTTGGATTAATATTTTTCTCTAAACACATATTTTTCTAACGAAAATAATCTGTTTAAGGCATTATATTAACACTACATATAGGCAACCCTTTTGATAAGAATTGAAATATTGATTCCCAACATTATAAAAGATTATTTAATTTCCTTCCGTTAATACATATTATTGGTTCCTATCTTAATGTTAGTATAATTATGTTAAAAGAGAAAGCAGCTCAACAATTAAAAAATTAGCTTTGTCGGGTTATGCTTTGACCTTTGACCTTGTCTCATGTACCTATGAGGAAAGACGTGTATATATGAATCCAATATTAAATTTTAAAATAAAATGAAACCACTAATTATTTTGCAACAAAATTAATTTTTTTAAATAAATCTTTTGTTAGAAAGGTAAGCTGAAAAAAAGTTTTGCCATTTATTTTAATTTCTGTAAGGCTAAAATAGTGAAAATGTCTTTGACTTATTGTCATGATTCCAGGAGTTTGACTTTTAAGATGTTTTAAACTTGATACGAGTGTGTTAGATAAAAATATTTTTGTAATACTCAAACATAACAGGAGTGTGATTGTAATTTTAAATAGCATCATCATTAACAATGGAATTTATTCATAAAAATAATAAAAAGTTCAATATCAAATTTTCATGAATCATCTGTGTCAATGGTGCACCTCCTTGACTTCCTAGATTAAGATGGGTCTAATTAATATTAACCGGAATGATATATATTGTATATTTTTATAATGTTGCTGCAAAGTATATTTTTATAATATATATATATAGATATATTGACAATTGATTTCATATTCTAAATATAAGAGTTAATATAAACATAAGATTTCAATTCATTTTATCCTTTAAATTTATAATTCCCCCCCCCCCCAAAACCCTCTTTATTGATTGTAAATATTCAAGGTTATTTCATCAAATGAGTGGTTTCCAATGTACTCTAAAAATTATAAGGGTATTTTAAGAAAAATAACACAACTTTTATAAATAACAAGCTTAATTAATTTTTTAAATATCGGTAAATCATTTATTTAACTTCTATATTTATGATTAGAGTAATAAATATTCCTTATTTTGGACTAAAAGAGTTACTACCTCAAATGCTATTTAAAGCTTCAATTTGGGTTTGAGTGAGTATTTAATGTGGCCTTTTCAATTTTACTCTAATTAAGGGCTCGTTTGGAACCTGGTTTTGGTAACCTAGGTTTGAAAACTAGGTTTTCTCTTTTATACTTTCTCTTTTCTACTTTTTTCTCTTTTCTCTTTCATACTTTTTCTCTTTATCTCTTTCTTACTTTCCTTTTTCCTACCCACTTTTTTGCCTCATAATCCATAAAAGCTATAACTTCCCAAACATAAATCACTTTTCAAAACCTAATTTTTACCTCGGATTCTGTGAAATCTAGGTTTCAAAATAGCTTCCAAACAAGCTCTAATTACATGTCCCTTCCACTTTTTTCTGATTCATTCTCGTATACTCGTACTCTTCATAAATACTAATACTTTTACAGCTTATTTGATTTTACTTCCCAAAAATTAGGTTTGATTTCAAAACCTAGGTTTTACCTTAAAACATATATTTTATTCAAGTAATCAATTTTTTAGAAAAGTTATTTTGGATATAAAACCTCTGTTTGAAACCTAAGTTTTTTTAAAAAAATATTTTCCTATCAAATCATACACACTCTCCTAATAAATTTTCTCTTTCATACTTTTTCTTTCTTTCTCTTTTATCTTTCCTACATACTTTTTGTCTCGAAATCCATAAATTCAAAACTTCTTAAACACAATCATCTTTTCAAAATATATGTTTTATCTTAGAATCCGTAAAAATTATTCTTCAAAGGACTTCCAAACGATCCCTTAGAAAATAAATTACATTTTTTACGGATTTATTATTTATTTTTTATCATTTTAAACCAATTTTTATATAGGTAATTTGATTATTTTAAGTTTATAAATAGGACAAGGGCAAATGTTTCCTTTATATAATTTACCTTAAGTAAACCCTAAACCAAAGCAAGTTAATTACCTTATTAAAATGTTTTAGTTGTTAGTTTACTCCATAATTAACACTGTAAATTTAAAAAGAGCAACACAAAAGAATGACATTGGAAATTTGGGGGAATGGCATTTATATTAAAAAAAGATTTTCTGTCCCATAAACTTATGTTGATAACCTACAGTTATTTTAGAATCATAAAAAAACACGATTTACATAATAAAAAAATATGTGGAATCTAATATAATAGGTCTCTAGTATGTACGTCTCGTCCTATATTATTACATAAGTTGCCTCCAACAAACTTATTGGACCAAGGTAAAAAAAAAATTAGTAGAAGTTGTAAAATTGTTTCAAAATAACTGGATAAATGATGCACACATAAAAATTGATTAGGGTTTACATTACCTTTGATTGTAAGTATAATGCCATTTTAATTGTATTGTAGAATCCAATAAAAGTACTTAAGATGACGTATATGCCAGTTTGGGGGAGTGATGAAGAAGTGTTTTTACACAAACCTATGTAAGTATATGAGAAGAGTTTTGTTTCGACTTGTGTGCAACGTAATGGAAACGTAAGGAAAAACTTTTCCAAACAGGCTGATAATTTAATATGTAGAGATAAAATGTTTTGATAAATAAATATATTATAGAAAAAATAAATAATATTGAAAACAAAAATGAATCACACTTTCTATTTAAAAAAACCACTTTTTTTAATAAAATACTAGATTTTATTGCGGCTAAATAATGCAAAATATATACAATTGTTTAATCAACATCCACCTCAAGTAAACATGGCAGAGATTGATCAAAAGTATAAAAATTGTCCATATTGAGCCTATTTATGATGACGTTAGAAAAATACTTTTTCACAAGTCAAAGTAAAACTTCTCTCATATATTTATTATGTAGATTATAAATTACGTTGGAAAAGTAACTTTTATAATTAATTAGTTGAAGTAAGGTTTTCTTTAAAGTTATGAATCAAAATAACAGATTTCAACAATATTCTCAGGGGACTATTTGATATGATGATTTAGAGGGGAGGTAAAATTTTCTATGAATTGAATTTAAGAAAAAATTGAAGAAGCGATGTTATAAAATTTTAATGAAAAGATGTAGGAAAAATAAGTAAGAAAAATAACTAAAAATTTTAGACCCTGTTTTTCAATTTTTTTAAATCCAACCCATGAAAAGTTTTCTAACCACCTCCAAATCCTTCTTTCCAAGCAGCCCTTAAGTAAACAAATAGCTTCTATACAAACCAAATCAAAATTTTAAAATAAACCTTATATTAAAATAGATCAAAATTCAAATTAAAAAATGTTTATATTTAGTATCCACCTTCATTTGGAATATGTTTGCTTATAATTGTGATTAATAACAAAAAGAAGTATCTTTAAAAGACTACCGCTTTCTCTAGGCTTTGGCCAATATGTAAAACCCAAACTAGGCATTCAGTATTTCTTGTGCTCTGTGCATCATTGCACCACCAACCATATTATTAATAATACAAATTTGCTGACGCCAGCACAAGACCCTAATGACAGTTTGCCTTGGACTGTCACTAATATTTAAAGATCATGGCACCGTTTGGTAAATTGTCAAAAGTGCTTATAAATATTTATAATCATGTTCAACAGTATTTTTCTGTAAAATGAAACAATTTCCTTAATATATTTGTCTCAACTTGTGTGAAAGTACCTATAAGTACTTCTCCACTATATTGCCAAACGGACCCCATATTTGCATCTAAAACTTTTAAAAAGTATTTTAGTATAACTTGTTTAATAAATGTTACTGTTTGAGTTTGTTAGAGTATGTCAATGTTACTAGATTTTTACCATTTTCAGGGTGATATTGATAAAAAACTTTTTAATATTCAATGATATTTCGTTAAAACTTTAAATCCTTCCCATGTCGCATGTCGCTTAGCTCCGTTTGGTAAGCCCGTTTGCACAACGGGTGCGCTTACCGAGACACTTTTCCTCTCACATAAACTACCTCGTATAATAAAACAAATTGATCTCGAAATCTCACTTGTATATGCAAATGGAAATGTACGCTGGGTGTTAGATTAATGTAAGTAATCTTAATCTGATATTTTATTATGCTTCATTCCCACTTCTTCTTCATATTCTTCTGAATCTGTATTGTTTGTTTCTGACAGTTTTTGCTTTCATTCATTCCTTTGCCAAACGGGAAACCCTACAAATCTTAGAGCCATCCCAAATTGCCATGGAAGTTCAAATTAAATGTCCGCTTCCTCCCTTATCCAAATTTGCAACGTCCTCTCCGGCAAATTCAAATCTTTACTGCGGATTCGATGGGGTTCTATTAAGTATTTTTAGTCTTCGTGCTTTTAAATAGTTAAATGTAACAAAAATTGAA